>JASKUP010000317.1:0-26738 GCA_030448955.1 Trichopoda pennipes
GTGGATTTTAATTATTTTAATGCGATTTTCGTGCGTAATTGAACTCATTGTAACAAATCTACTAAACTAAATGTCAAATCTACCATGTTGTTGGTGTTGTCATAATTGAAAAACCCAATATAAGCACCATCTATTGGGCAATAGTTAGTCGAGTAAAGGCATAAATAAATAAAGCAGCTTTTAGGCATTAAAGTGTTAAAGTTACCATCGTGTATTTATGTGTGCATAATTGCGAATAAGTAAATAACTTAAGTAAATATATCTTATAATTTTATATAAAACTCTCAAGCGTTGTGTATAATTATTTTGAAATAAAAGAACTCAATAAAATAATGTTTATTGAACGAATAAAAGTAGAATATATTTTGTAGAACACATACACAAGAAATATCAAGAAATTTAGTAGCCTTCTGTAATTCTACAAATATTTACAGTAAAAGGTAATTTTCTGTAAATTAATTTTTAATTAATATAGTAATGAATTATTTTCACATGCTACCTAAAATTATACAATCACGATTTATAGTAATTGTAGGTAATTGATCTTTTTATAAATCTTAAATAAACAAAACAATTTGTTTTATTAAATTTAATATAAAGAGGTTGTTTTACAAAAAATTAGTTAAATTAAAAGTTCAATAATTTTTATTTTTATAAATTGTTTAATTTTTTAATGATTTTGAAATAAATTGTATTTTATTTTAATTTCATATAAAGACATGGTGCTTAAAAAAATTATTGATAAAATATAAAACGGCAAGTATAATTATAATAAATTGTGGTAGTATAATTTCAAATAATGTCTGAAAATAATTCTGTAACAAGACAAGGTAGTTGTGTAAAAAATTAAATTTATAAAAACAATTTTATTTAATTTTTATATAGAATGGTATAAAGAGCTAAAAATTAAACAAAAATAAAATTTATATTTTTATATTTAAAAAATAAACAAAAATAAAGTTTATTTAATTTTTATATAAATACATAAAAATTAAATTAATTTATAATATTTTTATTAATTAAAAATTAAATAAAACTAAATTTTTTTTATTTATTATAAATTAAATAAAAATAAAATTTATTTAATTTTTTTAATAAATACTTAAAAATTAAATAAAATGGAAAATTAAATAAAAATAAAATTTATTTATTGATTGAAAATTAAATAAAAATAAAATTTATTTATTATAAATTAAACAAAAATAAAACTTATTTTATTTTTATATAAATACTTAAAAATTAAATAAAAATTTAACTAATTTATTAATTGAAAATTAAATAAAAATAAAATTTATTTATTTATTATAAATAAAACAAAATTAAAATTAAAAATTTTTTATTAAAGACTTAAAATTAAAAAAAAAATAAAATTTATTTATTAATTGAAAATTAAATAAAAATAAAATTTGCTTATTTATTATAAATTAAACAAAAAAAAATTTATTTAATTTTTATATGAATACTTAAAAATTCAATAAAACTAAAATTGAAAATTAAATAAAAATAAAAAATAACAATAAAATTTATTTATTAAAAAATAAAAATAAAATTTATTTATTAATTGAAAATTTAATAAAAATAAAATTTATTTATTATAAATTAAACAAAAATAAAACTTATTTTATTTATTTTTATTTTTATATAAATACTTAAAAATTAAATAAAAATTAAACTTATTTATTAATTGAAAATTAAATAAAAATAAAACTTATTTATTTATTATAAATAAAACAAAATTAATTTTTTTTTATTAAAGACTTAAAATTTAAATAAAAATAAAATTTGTTTATTAATTGAAAATTAAATAAAAATAAAATTTATTTATTATAAATTAAACAAAAATAAATTTTATTTAATTTTTATATAAATACTTAAAAATTAAATAAAATAAAATTGAAAATTAAATAAAAATAAAAAATAAAACTAAAATTTATTTATTAATTGAAAATGAAATGAAAATAAAATTTATTTATTTATTATAAATCAAACAAATATAAAATTAATTTTTTTGTATAAATACTTAAAAGTAAAAAAAAAAAATAAAACCTATTTAATAATTGAAATTTAAATAAAAATAAAATTTATTTATTTATTATAAATTAAACAAAAATAAAAATTATTTAATTTTTATATAAATACTTAAAAATTAAATAAAATTAAAATTGAAAATTAAATAAAAAAAAAATTAAACTAAAATTTATTTATTAATTGAAAATTAAATGAAAATAAAATTTATTTATTTATTATAAATGAAACAAATATAAAATTAATTTTTTTGTATAAATAAAAATAAAATAAAACTTATTTAATAATTGAAAATTAAATAAAAATAAAATTTATTTATTAATTATAAATTAAACAAAAATAAAACTTATTTTATTTTTATGTAAATACTTTAAAATTAAATAAAAATAAACTTATTTATTGATTGAAAATATAATAAAAATAAAATTTATTTATTTATTACAAATAAAAAGACAAACAATTTAAATAAAAATATAATTTATTTATTAACTGAGAATTAAATAAAACTAAAATTTATTTATTGATTGAAAATTAAATAAAAATTAAATAAAATATAAATTATATTTATTAATTTCTTATAAATTAAACAAAAATAAAATGTCTTTAATTTTTATATAAAAACTTAAAAGTTAAATAAAAATAAAACTTTTTTCTACTAATAATTATAGTTATTGGGTCTTTTTATTATTTAATTAGTAATTTATTATTGAAGCACTAGGTCTTTTTTATAAAAAAAATTGTTAATCTTTATTTTTTATTTATTTTGTTTTATCAATATTTCACCAAACCATTGGTTGGCATTTTCAGAATAAACAAAATGTGTATAAACAATTAATCAAAAAATGAAAAAAAAAATGTTGACAACAAGAATATTCTAGCTGGCATGTTCGAACATACTATTCACATAAAATTATTTATTATCTTTAAACAAATATTTTTATTTTTCTGCAATTTGATAAAGTTTTTGAAAATAACCATGACGTTATTATTGTTTTAATAATTCTATCATTCTTGCAATTAAACTATAAAAAAAATTGCTTAAATTCAAATTCCTGAGAAATTATTTACAAAAATTACTGCAACAATTATTATCACATTTTTTAATTATTACTTATAAAAATTTATAAATTTAAAAATTTCATTTGATAAAAACAGATAAAAACAAATTTCTTACAAATTTCTTTATATAATCATGTTGCGACACGATTACTCTGGTTGCTGAAGTATGCTCAGCGGCGTCCAGGGTCGTGTTGTGCCAATGTTTAATTAAAAGACGGCTGATTGATTCAGTATATGAATTGAACAGAACAAAATCGAAGAAAAAAGTATTTTACTGCGACCCTGCCCGTACATCGCACTCTTGTTACCGATCCACTTGAACTTAAGCGTCTGGACACTGTGTCCAAGTCGAAATCGAGATTACCAATCCGATCAAGGTGATTGATTCGGATTGGACATCTGATATTAAAAGTAATGCATCACATACAATTCGAAATGTATGTGTGATAGGCCAAGATGGGACTATCAACAGAAGATCTAGAATTTTTCACATCTTTTTGGAAGCGTTAAAAATTCACAACGCAAACAGTTAGCGTAATATCATAACGAAAAGGCTTAGAAATTTATTCCGTAGATGAAGCAAATACGTTTACTTACTGCCAGGATTTCTTAGGCGATTTGCGTGTTATTTTGAAAAAATCAATGCGTTAGCAATTGACACCTTTTTTAAACAAATATCACAGGAACAATATAGAAGAAGTAATAAAAATTCGTCCGGAGAACAACAAATTCCTATGGCCATTAAATTATTAACTTAACAAAGCGAAAGTTCTAACAACTAAGTTTGGCAATATTCAAGGAGTGGAGTAGAATCTCTGTTTTATTATACGACCTGACACTTAAAACCATTATAAATTGTTATCATGACTCCTGACTTCTGATTACTATTGATGCCTTGAAAAAACTCTGCTTCGTGTCGTCTCTTGTGTCGAACACATTGATGTGATTTGATTTACATCTGCACCGACTAGGTAGTCATAATCAGATGGTGGTCAAACCACTTGAATGATTTGCAAACGTCATTCACGTGCTAGGAGGCCATCGAATACGTATATTCTCCGGTCACTCCTAGTAGCAATTTCGAAAGCCCGAAGTAGGCTGCAGCCTTCACTCCTTGCTAAAGAGTTGGAGACTTTCCAACTCCTGGTCCAGAACGCACGAAGCTTTAAATAATTAAGAACACGACGGCATTTATACTCACTGGACCTGAACCATTCATTGTGTTCATTATGAATGATCCGACCCACAAACTATCACGAGGGTCTCGAACCCACAACCACCACGATACTCCCATATAGGGCCCAACCTCAATAACCAGTCAGAGAACAGCTAATTGTCTAAAGAGACAAATAGTGAACTCTGCAAGCGTACTGATTCCCGGTGGAAACGGGGGACGTCAAACACATATAAGGTGTTTATTGTTATTTCTCTCTGTATTTTCTGGCTGTTATTCGTTTGGTGTAAACGGCGAGCGCCGTATTTTATTTACTGGCGGAGGAAATCTAAACAACTTAATACTGGTGTAAATATTTGATATTATTTTTAAACATCAAAATTGAAATAAAAAACCATTTAATTCTTTTTTTCGATAATTAATAAAATAATAATAATTATAAAACCAAAATATTTAATAAGCCTTTAGTATAATTAAGTTAACTTTAGTTTTGAAAAAAAAATAGTAAACTTCAATGTGGAACAGTCAATTTTATTATGAAAATAAACTTCCATTTCGATTTTTGCAATCAATTATTGTATACATTTACATCTTATAGCTAAATAAACAGGGTGTCTGCCGGGTGTCTGTTGCAAGATTGGCTAAAAACATTACTGCTGCTCAAGAAAGTGTTCAAAACAATCTATCACCTTCAATTAGACGCCATGCTAAGGAGGTTGGTCTACAAAAACAAACTTTGGCCACAATTTTGCCCAAGGATTTGCATTTGTTTCTATAAGACCATTTACGCCCCGCCATCCATATGCCAATAGCATTTTACAGCTCGCCCATGACAACACCGATTTTCATGAAAAAATCATAATATGTGACGAGACACATTTTCGTTTGAAGGGATATGTGAATAAAGAGAATAATCGATCAAACCCTCAAATTATTCAACAGTCACCTTTGCATCCACTTAAGAGTGACAGTCTGGTGTACAATTTGGTCAGGAGGAATCAGTGGACCTTACTTTGTTGAAAATGAAAACGGCGTAATGCTGCAGCTGTTACTGTGGTTGATATAGGTATTACGGAATCGAAAGCTCTTTATGTTCTTGGCACGAAAATTCAGTCTGATTTTCAATGGACTAAAGAGATTTTTTAGGTTTCTAAAGACTCTTTCAAGTGCCACGGTTTTCTAAAATGGTGTAAAAGATACTTCACTCCATTTGATCTGACATATGACACACTTCTATCAAAACTGGTTGCTTTTGTCGTCGTTGATAATTTCTTCAGATTTATATCGAGTTTTTTCAGGAATCGCCCTATATGAGTTGCTATAGATATGATTTCATCAAACGAGTTCAAAATTAATTCAGAAGTACCGCAAGGCTTCGTTTCTTATTTTTCTAAATGACCTTCTTCGTCAAACTTTCAACCCTATAAATTCTTTCGCCGATGACAGTACGATTTGTCATTCGTATTCATTTACTAACATATCGAACCAGTTGGAGGCGTAACATGAATAATAAGCACAATTTTGCAACGATTTCAGCATGAGGTCATCTGGAAAGAGTCGATTTTAATGCCCGTTGGACGCAATGTTGCATGCTTACGCATAGATCTGTGTTCGGAAATAAGTGATAAAAGTATCTCCATGTTCTTGGCATGAAAATTCATTTTTTAAGTTGCTAAAGAAGCTTTCAAGTTTCTTGGTTTTCTAAAACGGAGTAAGAGATCCATCACATCACCCGATCTTTACACTATTTATACCACCCATATCCGTACAAAGATGGAATACAACTCTCATTATGGGCCGGCGCCCCAGAGTCTATTTTGGAGTTGCTCGACCGCGTACAGGAGAGGGCCAAGAGGTTCATTGGGGACGATAGGATATCCAACTCTATTGATTCCCTAAATCATCGACGCAATGTAGGTTGTATTTCACTGTTGTATTGTTACTGAAATGGTAAGTGCTCTAACGAAAATAAGAAACTTGTTCCCGGAACTCGTACATTTTTGCGTTTGACTTGATTTTCGTTGAGAGTTCATTACAGGCGAAATTTCTTTTCTCGCAGAAGAGTTGGTATGTGAAATAAACTCCCTCCAGACGCCTTTCCTGTCACTTTCAATGTAGGTTAATTTAAATCGAATTTCCACAAACACTACTCCCTCTTTCCTCCTCCCCATAACTTAAATTTCTAGTTCTGGTACAATGCATTGCATAAGTAGGAGTACTGGTCCGCATACAAACAAAAAAAATATCTGCCTCTGTTAGTCTCACAAATTCGAGCCCTTCTGAGCACATTTTTAATTATAATCTCACACTTTTAAGCGGTATTTTATAAATTTCATCACGATATTTTAGATATTCTCGCAAAAACAGTCCGGAGCCGTCAAATCAGGCGACCGTGGCGGCCAATCAATATCACCATTTCTTGAAATAAGTTCTTTTAGAAAGAGATCTCGCAGTAATTCCATTATAATCCTGGCTGTAAACGATGTGGCACTGTTTTGTTGAAATCACATGTTAATCAAGCCTAAAGCCTGGAGTTATGGCATTAAAAAGATTGCAATCATATCACGATATCGCTTCCCATTCACAGTTACCGTTACGCCGTTTTCGTTTTCAAAGCCGTAAGGTCAAATGATTTCTCCTAACTGTCACTTTTAATGGATATGAGGGTTTCCATTCCCCAGAAATAATTCACTACACGATAAAAAGTGCGTTTTGTTGGCACGTTTTTTCTCCAAAAAATTTCACATGAATTTCTCATCGCCACAGTAATCGATGAATGATTTTGATAAAATATGATAACGATTGAAACACGTTGGTTTGTCGAATATAAATTTGCCACGTATCTACTTTACGACTGCCAAATATGAACTGTCACGGCTATTGTTTACCAAATTGGCGACAAAACAAAGAAGAATTTTTTTAGGGTATATAGAGGGTGGCTTAAAAAAAATGTAACAACTTATTTTATTTTATAGATTGATCTTTAAATTTAACTAAAATGGGGAACTGGGACAATGAAACAAGAATTTTGATAGTGCAACGCTTTCACGCTTTACAGTCCGCAGTTTCCGTCCGAAGTAAATATATAAGTGCACGTTTGGTGGCACTCCTCCTAGCATATTATGTAATAGGATTTAAATCTGCACCTGGCAGTGAGCCTTAATCAGATGGTGGTCATACCACTAGGAATGAAAAGTAACGTCATTCACGCCCTAGGAAGCCGAAGACTAATCGCAGTAACAGGTCTTTCCTAGTTGCAACTTTGATGATTCCAGAGCAGGGCTGCAAACCAGCACTCCATGCTGAAGAGCTGGAGACTATCCAACTCCTGTCCAGAACACATGTCTAGCATGGCTCACTGGATATAGGATCATTCCACCAGGTAGGTGTTATTAATAGTGAAATGATCCTGGCCACCATATCAAAACTGACCTGTCTGTTATGGGGCCGCGAAACCACAACCACCACGATACTCCCGAAGGGCCAACCTCAATAATCAGTCAGAGAAACAGCTAAATGTCTAAAGAGACAAATAGCGGAAACTCTGCGGGCTACTGATTCCCGTGGAAATAACGTGGAGTTCCCATTTGACCCCTGCTGCCTTAAGGGGACTGGACTCCCTTATACCTTATAAAGATCATAAATGTGCCCCCGGGGGGTTTCTCCTAGCATATGGACTATAATGAGACTCGTGAAAATTTTTGACGAGCGTGGCACAATCGCAAGAAGGCCTTATCATCGAGATCCCTCAGTTTGGGCGCAGGAAACTATCGCTGCTGTAGCTGCTGCCATACAATCTAATGCTCGAGTTTCGGCAGGGAGCTTATCAGCTAAAATGGGTGTCAGCAGACAGTCACTGCAGACAATTTTGCATCAAGATTTAAACTTAATTTCATATAAGATTCAATTAACAAACAAACTGAACCCAAGAGACTTCCCCATTCGTTTGGAATTTTGTGAGAAGATCATTCAAATGGCCTCAGAGATTGAAAACGTATTGAACTGGATTTTTATAAGGAGGCAGATTTTGATTTAAACGGCAATGTTAACAAACAAAATTGTCAAATATGGAGTAATTCCAACCTACATATACACCATCAGATGCAATCACATCTACTTCGCGTCACATTGTGGTGTGCAGTTTCTTCAAGGTTCATTGTCGGACCTTACTTTTTCGAAGAAACCGGTTTTATTGTTACAGTCAGTGGTGACCGTGCAATAAGGTGTTATCAGTTTGAAACGCAATTATTTATGAACATGAGAATAACGTACATATGTGTGCGAAACTCATTTCTTTCATTGACTATGAAAAATGAAAAGAGAAATCAACAGTTTCTTCGCGAATATTGAAAATGAAAGAAGAGAGAAATACGTTCTCTGCTATTCTCATTTTCAAATCAAGTACACTTTAATGTGAATGTTTAACTTACATTTTGTTATTCTTAAATTAAATCGATTATTGCAAAGTTGAATCAACTTCAAAATTCTAAACCAGGCGAACCTAGGCCCGAGGTTATTCCTTGACGTCAGCAACTAACTTCCAAAAATGTTTTGAGTCAGCTTTACAAGTTAAGACCAACAAACAGGAACTAAGCAATCCAAAAAGCTTTAGAATCTATCGCCCATAATACACAAAATCTATTATATAAATAGGACGGCCTTCATTTTTTAATTTTGTTTTTATTTTGTGTAATTGCTATTACAGGGGATATAAACAATACTTGAACTTAAAAGCTGGCTTTAGCGGTTAAAAGGAAAGGCCACGTAGGTAAGCCGCGTCACTATTGAGGCACCATTTCAGGTAATTTGTTTTTTGTTTTACTTTTTTGTACCCAACAATATTCTTATAAATATCACTTCAATATCCAAACACCCTTTAATTTTGAATGTTATGGCGATTAGAGTAATACATCTGCTGAAAAAATTAAGAGTCTACGGTTTCTGAGATAGAGGGCGTGGCGAAAACAGCAGGATTACGTTTTTACACTTTATGTACGAAAGGTAATTTTTCAATAGTTTTTAAGTTAAAAAGAAATTTTAGATCTCAACTTTTATTTGAAAATAAAAGATAATTTAATTTATTCTAGATTAACAATGATGAAAAAGTTAATTACAAAACAATAGGGGGTGATGGGTGCTTGTTTCCTTTTTAACTAAAAATAAGCAAAAATATTTTTTAAGGTTTATAAATTGATAAAAATATTTGTTTATTTTTGTTTATATTTTTTATTACCATAAATAACATTTTATTAGTGATGCAGTTTTAAATAATCGTACTTGTTATTCTTCTAGTGATGACACCAAAAAAGGCTATTAGACGGTAATCTAAGCAGAAAAATTTTCCATAAGATTTGTACTAATATAGATTATGAAATTCTCACTATAAAAATTAATGCACACAAGAAACAAGTGATTATTTCTTTGCAATGCAATTAAGCCTCTGTGAAGCCTCTGTCTTTTGCACAAATTATATTGTTCCGAAGATGCTTAGTTTAAGTTTCAAGGTAAACGAAATGATCTATTGCGATTTTTACAAATTACGTAGTTTCTAAGAAATCTTATACAAACAAGACAACTGCATGCTTAATAAAAATTCCAGGAAATAAAATTAACAAACAGAAAATAAAAACTAACAATAAGTTGTACATGCAAGAACCATTCAAAATAGAATATAAAAGGTTTTCAAACAAGAAGTTTGTTTTCTTAAATATAATAAAACATACAAATTAGATTAAAATGATACAAAAATTTATTGTATTGCGGAGCGAAACGTTCGGAAACTATGAATGAAAATTGATATCTGACAAATCTCCACCACGATCTTAACAGCGGTCTTGTCCGAAAATGACAATTAATATCTGACAAATCTCCACCACGATCACGCTGACAGTTGTCAATTCTTTCATCAACATTTTTAATCACTTTTTGGCAAAATGGCGGTCCTATCGTTCATAATCACATAACAGATTTTGAGTTTTAAGGCTGAAATCGATATGATTTGCTCCGTACAGGCTCTGTCCTTAACATAGCCCCACAAAAACTAATCCAGTGGTTTTAAATCTGGCTGGCCAACTAACTGCTGATTGTCGTGAAATTATGCGATTGGGAAATTTGGTGTGCAATAAATTGTTTATTTCATTGGATGTGTGACATGTGCTACCGTCCTATCAGAGTTGTTAGCATCTCATGATAGCGTGATCCATTGACCGCATATCCAGTCTCATCTTAAAAAAAAACACCCAATCACACTTCCGGACCACATAGCGCACCATACAGTGACATGTTGCTTATTCCTTCTCAATAATCGCTCTAGGAAGCCCAAACGCGACAATTATGCTTGTTGACATACCCTAACATCTGAAAATAAGCTTCGTCGGAAAAATCTACGGCGATATGAATCAATTCCTACACCAGTTCAACCTTGTAAGTCTTCAAAGTCAAATCCTTGCGCAAAATTCGCCATATGGTGATTTTAGATAACCTTAATTGTTGAGAACGTCGACGAATTGACAAATTTAGATCTGTTTTAACATTGTGGTTTACGGCTGCGATGTTTTCATCGAACACGCGTCGGTGATCGCACATTTTGCATTGAGCTTGTCGACTCTAATTTAATGACCTAATTCATAATAGCGATCCTAAAAGGACGATTATGTTGTCCGAAAATAACACGAACTTTACAGAATGTAACTTTAACGGAACCACCATTTCCGTAGTGGATTTTAATTATTTTAATGCGATTTTCGTGCGTAATTGAACTCATTGTAACAAATCTACTAAACTAAATGTCAAATCTACCATGTTGTTGGTGTTGTCATAATTGAAAAACCCAATATAAGCACCATCTATTGGGCAATAGTTAGTCGAGTAAAGGCATAAATAAATAAAGCAGCTTTTAGGCATTAAAGTGTTAAAGTTACCATCGTGTATTTATGTGTGCATAATTGCGAATAAGTAAATAACTTAAGTAAATATATCTTATAATTTTATATAAAACTCTCAAGCGTTGTGTATAATTATTTTGAAATAAAAGAACTCAATAAAATAATGTTTATTGAACGAATAAAAGTAGAATATATTTTGTAGAACACATACACAAGAAATATCAAGAAATTTAGTAGCCTTCTGTAATTCTACAAATATTTACAGTAAAAGGTAATTTTCTGTAAATTAATTTTTAATTAATATAGTAATGAATTATTTTCACATGCTACCTAAAATTATACAATCACGATTTATAGTAATTGTAGGTAATTGATCTTTTTATAAATCTTAAATAAACAAAACAATTTGTTTTATTAAATTTAATATAAAGAGGTTGTTTTACAAAAAATTAGTTAAATTAAAAGTTCAATAATTTTTATTTTTATAAATTGTTTAATTTTTTAATGATTTTGAAATAAATTGTATTTTATTTTAATTTCATATAAAGACATGGTGCTTAAAAAAATTATTGATAAAATATAAAACGGCAAGTATAATTATAATAAATTGTGGTAGTATAATTTCAAATAATGTCTGAAAATAATTCTGTAACAAGACAAGGTAGTTGTGTAAAAAATTAAATTTATAAAAACAATTTTATTTAATTTTTATATAGAATGGTATAAAGAGCTAAAAATTAAACAAAAATAAAATTTATATTTTTATATTTAAAAAATAAACAAAAATAAAGTTTATTTAATTTTTATATAAATACATAAAAATTAAATTAATTTATAATATTTTTATTAATTAAAAATTAAATAAAACTAAATTTTTTTTATTTATTATAAATTAAATAAAAATAAAATTTATTTAATTTTTTTAATAAATACTTAAAAATTAAATAAAATGGAAAATTAAATAAAAATAAAATTTATTTATTGATTGAAAATTAAATAAAAATAAAATTTATTTATTATAAATTAAACAAAAATAAAACTTATTTTATTTTTATATAAATACTTAAAAATTAAATAAAAATTTAACTAATTTATTAATTGAAAATTAAATAAAAATAAAATTTATTTATTTATTATAAATAAAACAAAATTAAAATTAAAAATTTTTTATTAAAGACTTAAAATTAAAAAAAAAATAAAATTTATTTATTAATTGAAAATTAAATAAAAATAAAATTTGCTTATTTATTATAAATTAAACAAAAAAAAATTTATTTAATTTTTATATGAATACTTAAAAATTCAATAAAACTAAAATTGAAAATTAAATAAAAATAAAAAATAACAATAAAATTTATTTATTAAAAAATAAAAATAAAATTTATTTATTAATTGAAAATTTAATAAAAATAAAATTTATTTATTATAAATTAAACAAAAATAAAACTTATTTTATTTATTTTTATTTTTATATAAATACTTAAAAATTAAATAAAAATTAAACTTATTTATTAATTGAAAATTAAATA
Source organism: Trichopoda pennipes (assembly GCA_030448955.1). Taxonomy (NCBI): domain Eukaryota; kingdom Metazoa; phylum Arthropoda; class Insecta; order Diptera; family Tachinidae; genus Trichopoda; species Trichopoda pennipes. The sequence continues at coordinate 12,672 of JASKUP010000317.1, forward strand.
AAAATAAAACTTATTTATTTATTATAAATAAAACAAAATTAATTTTTTTTTATTAAAGACTTAAAATTTAAATAAAAATAAAATTTGTTTATTAATTGAAAATTAAATAAAAATAAAATTTATTTATTATAAATTAAACAAAAATAAATTTTATTTAATTTTTATATAAATACTTAAAAATTAAATAAAATAAAATTGAAAATTAAATAAAAATAAAAAATAAAACTAAAATTTATTTATTAATTGAAAATGAAATGAAAATAAAATTTATTTATTTATTATAAATCAAACAAATATAAAATTAATTTTTTTGTATAAATACTTAAAAGTAAAAAAAAAAAATAAAACCTATTTAATAATTGAAATTTAAATAAAAATAAAATTTATTTATTTATTATAAATTAAACAAAAATAAAAATTATTTAATTTTTATATAAATACTTAAAAATTAAATAAAATTAAAATTGAAAATTAAATAAAAAAAAAATTAAACTAAAATTTATTTATTAATTGAAAATTAAATGAAAATAAAATTTATTTATTTATTATAAATGAAACAAATATAAAATTAATTTTTTTGTATAAATAAAAATAAAATAAAACTTATTTAATAATTGAAAATTAAATAAAAATAAAATTTATTTATTAATTATAAATTAAACAAAAATAAAACTTATTTTATTTTTATGTAAATACTTTAAAATTAAATAAAAATAAACTTATTTATTGATTGAAAATATAATAAAAATAAAATTTATTTATTTATTACAAATAAAAAGACAAACAATTTAAATAAAAATATAATTTATTTATTAACTGAGAATTAAATAAAACTAAAATTTATTTATTGATTGAAAATTAAATAAAAATTAAATAAAATATAAATTATATTTATTAATTTCTTATAAATTAAACAAAAATAAAATGTCTTTAATTTTTATATAAAAACTTAAAAGTTAAATAAAAATAAAACTTTTTTCTACTAATAATTATAGTTATTGGGTCTTTTTATTATTTAATTAGTAATTTATTATTGAAGCACTAGGTCTTTTTTATAAAAAAAATTGTTAATCTTTATTTTTTATTTATTTTGTTTTATCAATATTTCACCAAACCATTGGTTGGCATTTTCAGAATAAACAAAATGTGTATAAACAATTAATCAAAAAATGAAAAAAAAAATGTTGACAACAAGAATATTCTAGCTGGCATGTTCGAACATACTATTCACATAAAATTATTTATTATCTTTAAACAAATATTTTTATTTTTCTGCAATTTGATAAAGTTTTTGAAAATAACCATGACGTTATTATTGTTTTAATAATTCTATCATTCTTGCAATTAAACTATAAAAAAAATTGCTTAAATTCAAATTCCTGAGAAATTATTTACAAAAATTACTGCAACAATTATTATCACATTTTTTAATTATTACTTATAAAAATTTATAAATTTAAAAATTTCATTTGATAAAAACAGATAAAAACAAATTTCTTACAAATTTCTTTATATAATCATGTTGCGACACGATTACTCTGGTTGCTGAAGTATGCTCAGCGGCGTCCAGGGTCGTGTTGTGCCAATGTTTAATTAAAAGACGGCTGATTGATTCAGTATAAATCTTTAGTCTTTATTTGCCACTAATCTCCTTAACGGCAACTACACCACTTTGCTTCGTGTACCGTGCAATGATGTACGGAGGTATCTCTGGGCAAAGTACCACGTATCAACAGTTAGTGTACGAGGGAAATACCCAGAGCAGCGGAAATTGTGCAGAGTAAAAGCCGCTAGACCATAACTTAAGCTGCTCTGATCACTGCCAGTAGTGACTGTAAGTACAAACCGGGCTGGATAAAAACCACCATACCAGTTTGTGACCTCACCGGTACTGCTATGGCCAGCACCACAGGATAGAAGTTAGTGTGCAAGGAAAACACCCAGAATATCGGAAATTGTGCAGAGTAAAAACCGCTAGACCACAATTTAACGCTGCTTTGGTCACTCCCAGTAGCGACTGTAGGCACAAACTACCACCACACTAAAGTATTTTTTTGTATTGAATTTTTTACTTCAGCATAGCCACGGTGCACAGTGGATCATTTTACGAGAAGGCGGCAAAAACTCCCGTTTTTCATGGTCCCTAATTGTAAAATTTTAAAGTTTGTTCGAAAGTAGATATCAGTGTACCTCAAGAGCCAAAAAATTAAAACTTTATTTTAACTATATCACACTGAACAGAGCGATTCAAAATGAGCATTTTCAGTATTTTGCTAAAATGAGAAATTTCTTAGTAAATTTTTGATTTTTAAACATCTATAACTCTTTTGATGTATAAGTTTTTTAAACGAAACAAACTTTTTATAATAGTATGATTTGTTAGCATTAGTATACGATAACTGAAATGTTTTTAATTGTTTTTTGATTTTTAGAAAAAAAATATTTTAGAGGTCCAATTTTTTTCTAAATTCTGTAAATAAGTAGAGCATAACTTCTAAAGTTCATTAGGGAATGTAAAAGCATTAGCACTATGTCATAGCCCTAAATGTTCCTTATACGCCTATACCCCATTATATACCCGGCACGATCCGACCGTGAGCACCAGAACAATTTTTCTGACACAAGCTCGAAAAGTTTTTGCAAAATGGAATTAAAAAAATGTTTTTTGCTGTTTTGCTATTTTGTAAGCATTTTATTTATTTTTTAAATCGCCTTTATGAGAGACGTTGTTTAGATGAATATGCGTATTTTAAGAAAGAAAACAACAATTTTTAGCCAATTTCAAAGTCATGCACAGTTGGTCACAAAAATATTTTTAGATTTAAAGTTAACTAAAAATCAGTACAACGAATTGCGGAAGCGAACAAATGAAAAGAGTTTTTGGATTTTGCCACAGTATAGAGATTTAGTCGCTGTCAAAATAGAATGCCTACCTTCACAAACCGCTATAACTGTCACTTCTACTTCAGCAGAAATAAAATTGCAAAACCTTCCTGATCACACTGCCGAACGGTTGTTAAATACGTTTGTTTCTAACCGCTTAAAAAAACTTGAAAATAGCAGCATTACTTTAATTTCTAAATGAGGATCTGATGAATCCTCTGGTCAGAGGCAATACAAGCAATGATGTGATAAGGTTTACATCTGCACCGGCAGTGAGCCATAATCAGATGGTGGCCATTACCACTGTAGGTCGGTCGCAGCCTTAACTCCTTGCTAAAGAGTTGGAGACTATCCAACTCCTGGTCCAGAACGCATGAAACTTAATATAATTAAGAACACGACGGCATTCATACTCACTGGACCTGAACCATTCGCTGTGTTCGTTGTGAATGATCCGACCCACAAACTCTCACGAGGGCCTCGAAACCAAAACCACCACGATACTCCCATATAGGGGCCAACCTCAATAACCAGCCAGAGAACAGCGAAATGTCTAAAGAGACAAATAGTGAACTCTGCGAGCCTACTGATTCCCGTGGAAATATGTGGATTGTCCAGATGACTCCTACTAGCCTTTAAGGGGCCTGGGCTCCCTTTTACCTCGCAAGACACTAGTCTAGATGGAATAGTAGGCTCCAAAAATCATGTGCCTCGGGGGGAGAAATACAAGCAATGTAATACGAAAATTCATCGGACGCTGATTTATTTATGATATCAATCGTTCCATTGCGATTAAAAAAAGTTATACAGAGTTAGAGCCGTCAAATACTACAGCAATAGAAATTGATATATAGAAAAATTAAATACCCTCGTCAACAAAATATTGCAGACCAATAAAATTTACTTTCAAAAAAGAATTTATTTCTTGTCATAACTGAAGAAGTCCAAAAAATAAAAGATGAAATTAAAGACCTTCAACCGGTAATATTTACTGTTGATGAACAAGACATCGAAGTAAATTTTAAAATGTATCTCATAATGATTGATTGAAAAGTTGTACAAGCTTTAACTGATACAAAAGCATCATCCAGCTGCATTGTATGCAAAAAGACATCAAGTAAATTAAGCCGTTCAGTTCCAGAAGGTAACACTTTTAAAGCAGCATACGAATTTGGATTGTCCCCTCTTCATACTAGAATACGTTTTATGGAACATATTCTTAAATTGAGTTATGATTTGGAGTTTGGTCCGTTAGGCGAAGAAACAGTGAGAAAAAAGAAAGGAAAATGAAGAAAAAAGAAACCAACAAAAAATAAATTCAAGAAAAATATTTAGAACAAGGCCTAATCAATGATCAGCCAAAGCAAGGGGAAGGGAAACAAATGATGGAAACACTGCAAGAAGCTATTTTTCAGATCCAGAAACTGCAGCATAAGGAACTAATAAGGAGATTCAGTATTGTTTTACAAGTCGTAGCATGCAGCAGAAAGATAAATGCAAAAAAATTTGGAGATTACGCCGAAAAAACAGCATTTATACTTTAGAACGAAAAATATTGTTACGAATATGTCTTGCGTAAGTTTTAAAATAAAACAATTAAGCAATAAAGCGAACTACTGGTTAAAAACTGCGTGGAAGTTTATACACAAACAACTACAATTGGATATGCTGTTTACTAACTGCCTGTAATAATAACAAGTAATATAAACGCGCAAGCCAAAAACTAATTTTACAACAACAAACATACATGTTGTTTACCATCTGCCTAGTTTTCTAAGAAACCCTTTTCTACAAAACACAACAACAAATGTATTGAAATACATCCGAAGCGGAAACCTTAACAGCATAAAAACAAAAACAACTATACGCAAGAGATACAGGCGCCTATACATCGAATAAACAACATACAACAACAAAACGTGATACAAAGGGAGTAGAAGATTTTTAAATCTTCTAGACTTTAAATGGACAAGTATAAATAGGGAAACGTGATTATCCACTATAATCAATCAGTTTAAAATTAAACCTCATCGAGTAAAGACGTGCATTTTAAATAAATTGTTCTAAAGTGTCAACTTTGTGTAGTTAAAGTAAATAAAATTGTTATTTATTAAAAAATTCTAAAAAAAAACTTGTGTTATTAATTTTGCAATAAAGGTATAAACGTAACAGTATTCTTGAAGATATATGCCATCCACAGTTCATAAAACTTTGTACCATGGGGAACAACTAATTTAGCACAATATGCTACCAATAGGAGATCCATCTGAAGAGGCACAAGAAAAATTTCTAGATATTGTACTAATGAAGACTCGATTGTTATTTTATTATGCACATCAGATGCCTATATGTCCAATACCTGGCAAAAATAGAAAACTACTTCTTTTGAACTAGATGTAGAAGCTAAACTACTTCTAGAAGGTGAAAATCAAGGCTATTTACAAGAAATATTTACTAAAATTGTTAAATTATTAGTAATTTTTCCAAACACAAGAGTTATCTGTATGTATTTCATCCTTTTAAAATTTGTTTGTACATTAATAAAGTATTAATCAATTTACAATAAAAGTTTACATATATGAGCAGTATAAATGTTTTCTTTTTGGTGTTAAATACTTCCTTATCTAAAGTAAATTTGAACCAATGAATATATTTTTTATGTTTTTGCTACCTAATCAGCTAATTTTTAACTCAAATTGATTCAAAAAACCAACCTTTGGCCTTCGTATTAAAAATTTCACGGGGGCCAAAGCTTGGCCCTACCTGACTGAATTTAAGTTTTTTAATAAGTATAAGTTCTAAATGTGATTCAAAATCTAAGACTTTATGTAAAACAAACTCTTGGAACAAGTTGTAATTATTTGCTTTCGTACCAAAACTTAGAATGTATTTTTGAACCTGTCACAACTATTCTTCTAACCAGTCGATTTTAAGTTTTTATACCTTAAAGCCTACGATCTCACCTATTAAACAAAAAAAAAACGCATATGGAAATTACGATCCGTTCAAAAGTTATATATTTTTGACCGCCTTCTCGTAAAATGTTCCCACAGTGCGGGGCCAATATAGTAAGCAAGGACTTAAAAGATTGTACAGTAATTAGAAAGTTCTTAAAATTAGACACGGCCAATGGCTGCGTACTGTAATCCAATATTCGGTTATTTTATTTTCTATTACATTTGTACTTTTACGATTGTAACACTTTTTTACCTAACTCTATAAATTTGTTTAACTCTTTACAACTCTTAACATTAAACACTTATCGTCAATTTTCCGATTCAATAGAAAATTCGGAATTTTTTCTAATTCATAATTCACTTGCAAATCACATATCTGGGGACAAGTGAAACCATTTTTCTCAAAACAAGTATCAACCAACACGTTTACCTCAGCGAGGGAAGAAAGTGTTCGGAGTAGAATTGAATAACTACACTCCCCAACTTTGTGCAGTTTTACCTTCGCTGCGTATTCGACATCCTTCATTTGGCTACTAAATTTATTTTCATTGTTAACAGCAAAAGTGTTAAAATTTAGTGTCTACAAAATAGAAAGAAGTTAAAACAATTAAAAAGTGTGTAGAGAACATAAATGACTAACCGCAACGGTGACACAAAAGTTATAACTTTTTGTTGTGTTACCATGTTCCTTGTTACAGCTCTCAATGCCTGTTTCGAAGTTATTTTTGTAGTAGGACTGGTACGAATCTCTTGTGCTACGAACGCTACTCAACAAAATTGGGAGTTGATTCCTGCCTTCAAAAACACAATATGTTGTTGCTGTTTTTATATGATCAATAGTTGGGATGGAGTCACGATATTTATTGACGCAATATTTGTTAAAGTCACTTTTAACTTCGTGATATTTTAAACGTTCTTGTACAGAAGCTACCTTATCGGTAAGCCTTTCAATTAGATGCTTATTTTTTTCAACACTTTCGATATAATTCTTTTTAAAGCATTCCAAACTTTTGTCATAATTTTGTAAAGTTTTTAAATATTTTTGTTGGCTCATATTTAATAAGCCACCAGTATGGATCACAAAATCACTTGCAATAGTTCCAGTGTTCACACTATCATTCTGCCATAAATCAAAATTCAGGATTAGAAATTTCATATATTTTAAGTTACGAATACTCACTTTTGCCATTACAACAACTAAAAAGGAACACAAAACTAATATTATCCTGTGCATCTTAACAATCACTTCTTAGTTTCTTTGAAAGTGAGCCAACACTACTAAATAATTTCGTTAATATTTTCGCTCTTTATATGACATGATTTCAAATTAATCTTATCAAATAAAATGTTAAATTTTTAGCAAGTTGCCTTATCATTATTTTTTTATTTAATATGTTTTCATTGTGATAGTTGTTGTTGTTGCTAGTGTTGGCATAAATTTTGTTTTGGCTGCTATTTATGATACATCACACCTTTGTGGCAATAATCTGTAAATAGCTAATTATCGACTAGATATAAACCATCCAACCCCCTCCCCCACATATGTACACATTTATGTGATGTGTATAAAATTGTTGGTAAATGATAAAAGCAAATTTCGATATGAACTGATGCTAATTTTTATTAAAGTGATAGTAAACAACAAGAAGTTTGTTTTCTAAAAAAAAAATAAAATAAAAAATTTTAATTGAGATAATTAAAATTTTTATTATATTAAAAAAAAAACAAAAAAACAAAGTTCGGCAATTATGAATGAAAAATGATAAAATCCACCACAGCCACGCTGACAGATGTCAATTTTTTCATCAAAGTTTTTAATCACTTTTTGGCAAAATGTCAAACCCATTTCGTTAATCACATCACGGATTTTGAGTTTTAAGACGAAAATCGATTAACTCTTTATAGACTCTGCCTTAACATAGTCCCACAAAAAATCATCCAATGGTGTTAAATTACACGATCTGGCTGGCCACTTAACTGCTGACAGTCGTGAAATTATACGATTTTGGGAATTTTTTTTTGTATTTTCATATAAAAATTATTTATTGTATCTTCTTCATATATAATATGAATTATCAACAATTTTTCAAATCTTAAATCTATATGTACGTAATTATTAGGCCCGACCAGTGTCAGACATAATCATAGTGACAGCAATAAAAAAATACTTTTACAAATTCTCACAATCAAAAATAAATATAAAAAAAAACTAAAAACTATTTTCAAGAGAGTTCATTTCCATTTGGAGGGTTATTGACCAATGCCCCTGTGTCTCTTCTTTTTAATCGGATATGACCTCTAAAATTCAAAATATTTCGCACAAAGGGATTCGGCTGGCACTCGAGCTTAGTTAAATATTTGCCTGCGTATTGAGCAATTTCAGCAGTCACGAGGGGAATATCCAAATCACGATGTATAACTAAATTTCGCATGTACCATGGAGCTAATGTAATTAATCGTAGTATTTTGTTCTGTCGGCGTTGAATTTTTTCCACATTTGAAGCTGAAAATGTGCCCCATAGTTGAATTCCATAGCACCATATTGGTTTCAGAATCGACTTATACAATAGAAGTTTACAGTCCAGACTAAGACTTGAGTTCCTGCCAATTAGCCAGTGTATTGGAGATAACTTGATTTTCATTTGGATTAGCTTTGTGTCGATGTGGTGCTTCCATGTAAGCCTACGATCAAGGATTATGCCAAGATATTTAGCGTGCAAGTGGTGAGGAATAATCTGGCCGTTCATACGAACAGGGGAGCAAGTTTCCCTTTTTAAACTGAAAGTTAAGTGAACACACTTTTGCTCGTTTACTTTTATTCTCCATAAATTCAACCACAATTCCAGATGCTAAATATGTTCCTAAAGAACCTGAGATGCCATACGGGGGTCTTCGTGAGAACTAAGGCAGGCCGTATCATCGGCAAATGTTGAAGTATGGATGCTACTGCTCACAGGCATATCACAAGTATAAAGCAGATATAAAACTGGACCCAGTATACTCCCCTACAGCACACCGGAAACTATCGATGCGAGTTCACTGATGAAGTCTCCTTCGGCTACTGTAAACCTTCTCTCCACAATGTAACTTTCCAGCAACTTCGCCATATTGATTGGGAGATATGTCATCAACTATCAATGTAATAGTCCCTTACGCAATACTTTGTCAAATGCTTGCGAAACATCTAGAAAGAGGGCAGAACAATATTTCCTTTCCTCAAATTCCTTTCTCACTACTTGAACCAATCTATAGTGTGCTCAATGGTGGCAATGATGGTCTGGAATGCACCCTCTAACACTTCAAATTGGTGACAGCTTAGTCATAAACAACTTGTTGAAAAGCTTTGATGAGGTTGATAATAAGCTTATGGGCCTATATGATTCGGTACTGGTAAGATCCTTGCCCGGCTTCGGAATCATTCTAACTTTGGCTATTTTTCAGACGATTGGATAATACTCTAATCTTAAAATGGCATTGAATATAAATAGCAAAATTCGAATAGAAATACTGGGCAACTCCATTAACATTCTGTTGCTGATACCATCTATGCCTTGGGCTCTCTTCGGATTGAGTCTGTCAATTAGTCATTGAACGTCACGCAACTTGTATTTTATGGATAGATGGGGTAAAGCCATTACATTTGGCAATTCATCCTCTCCAGTAAACGCGTTCGGGGTGAAAACGGGTTTCAGATGCTCAACAAATATATCACCCTTTTGAGAAGTACGCAAAGGTGGTTTAAATTCAGCAGGTCTTTTAAGGTTTTTAGCAGCCCCCACAAAGAGTAATTAGAGGTTGGTAAAACATCAAGTCCCGTCAGATATTTTTTAAAAGATGCGGTTTTTTCATAATTTAGCAAATCTTTTAGTCGTTTTGTGCATTCATTGAGACGAAGTCTATGACATCAGGAATTTTATATCTGTCAGTAGGCCAATATGTTGGCTTCCCACTTGAAATAACATCCAGAGACATTTTTGTAACTGTATTAAACAGTGCGTGACCCCTAGGTGTAATAAGACGGGAGCCCCAGTACGTTTGTTTGGCATTATAATCGCCAGCTGCCAAAAATCTATCTCCGAGCGATTTGTAGAAATCCTCATATTGCGGCTCGGTAATTGAGAATCTGGGAGGTGAATAAATTGATGAAACAACGAAGTTCGAGCCGAAGTTTTAAACGCTTATATTCGTTGCTTGCAAATATTCTTCACATACGCCGTCTAGAGAATAGTGCTTTATTCTCGATTTTATTAAAATCGCTGAGCCACCGCATGATCTACCTCTAGGATCTCTTGTATCATATAAATTTATAACCATCTACTTTAAACAAACTTCTTGTAGTCAGGTGAGTCTCAGAGACCAGCATTATATCAATACTCTTTTCCGCAAGGAAGTACTCCAGTTCATTCTTATGATGGCGAATGCCGTTTGCGTTCCAGAAGCATACTTTTAAAGTATTCATGGTTTATTAATTATCGCCTGAAGCAACGTGTTCTGCATTCGTAACATTTCCTGCATCAAGTTCGTCATATTGGCAGTGAAATTGGTTATGGTATGCACCAGTTGCTTCAAGGCGACTGAAGTTGAAGCTTGTGCTCGAATTCGATGAGTTGTTTTGTCGTAACCCCCCTGACAATGAAGCAGCATTGTTCTTCAATGCGTCGGCATATGATATCTCAGTAGTCACTGGTTGGCTAATTACGGGGTTAGGGGCTAAATAATTATTTTTCGTTGGAGCCAGGGTTACCCTAGTCTTTTGGCTTATATTCTGCTTAATTTGGTTTGCAATAAATTTATTGTTTCATTGGCTGTGTGACATGTGGCACCGACCAGTTGAAAATAGATGACAGTGATATCCATGTCGTCAATAATAGCGAAAAATTGAGTTGTTAGCGTCTAGCGATAGCCTGATCCACTGACCGTTACCGCATTTCGAGCCTTATCTTCGAAAAAAACAACACATAGCGCACCATATAATGACACGTGGAGCAGGCTAAGACTTCTTAATAATCCCTCTAGAATTTTCTGCTTGTTGACAAACCCTGACAAGTGAAAATGGGCTTCGCCTAAAAAAATTAGTTTTTCAGAAAACCCAGCCAGTTGTTCCTGAATGAAATGAGCGAATCTACAGCGATGTAAATGATCGGTCGGCTTCAATTCCTGCATTAGTTAGTTGAATCTTGTAAGGCTTCATAGTCCCTACGCAAAATTCGTCATGTGGTGGTTTTGGATGACCTCAATTGTTAAGAACGTCGAGGAATTGACACTATGGCACATGGCTGCGATGTTTGCAGTTAAACGACCCGAATCGAACACGCTATAGTGTTTACACATTTTATATCGAGTCTACCGACTCAAATTTAACGACCAAATTCTTAATAGCGGTCTCAGATGAACGATTACGTTGTTCGAAAATATTTTAATTGTTTTAATGCGATTTTCATGCGAAATTCAATTCAATTCAGATTCAAATTCAATTCCTATTCAAATTCAATAGGAATACGTCAGAAACTCTCACACATTTTACGTGGTATTTCATTAACTTCATCACGAATATTTTGTTTGAGTTGCTTAAGCGTTTCTCGGTTGCTTGCATAAATCTTGCCTTTCAGATATCCCTACAAAAAAAAAAGAAATGGGAATCCTTTTAAGCACATATTTCAGACAGTATTTCAATGATTTCATTCCCACAAAAAGAATTCCGGAGCAGTCAAGTCAAGTTGTGGAAAGAGGTTTTGCAGTAATTCCATTATATTCCTGGCTATATGCGATGTGGCACCGTTTTGTTGATATCATATCTTAGTCAAGCCCAAAGGAAAGTTGCAGTTGTGCCGTTAAAAAGTTTTCAATCATATCACGCTATCGATCCCCATTCACAGTTACCCTTACACCGTTTTCATTTTCGAAGAAGTAAGGTCCAATGATTCCAATGTCACTTTTAATGGATGCAAAGGTAATTCTTGAATAATTTGAGGGTTTCCCATTCCCCAGAAATAATTTACAACACTATAAATACCGCGTGTTGTTGGCACGATGTAACTTTCTCATCGTCACAGTAACCGATGATTGATTTGAATAAAATTTTTTAGCGATTAAAATACGTTGGTTTATCGAATACTTTTCCATAATAAATTTGCCACATGTCTACTACACGACTGCCAAATATGAACTCTCAAGACTAATGTTTACCAAAATGGAGGCAAAACAATATACGACACCTTCCTGGTGGACACCCATTACATTTGTGTGCTAATTTGTATCGAAAAAACCTTATTACACAAAAACAAATCATTTATGATATTATAAAAGCATTTATTTTACTAATATCAACAGTTGAATGGGTTACTATGCGGAAAGTTTGAGCGTGTCGTCATTTCATTAGTGCTCGTGTAGTCCACTAGTTGAATTTAGCCAGACTGAGGCCACTAAATTTTTATTTATATTATCACGTTTTCAGTTTTGAGTAATAAAAATTATTTTTTTAACCTAACTTTTCTACATTTCATAGCAATTTCTGCTTCTAACCTGCTGGTATATTTTTAACCTTCCCTTCGTGATTCTACTCTACCTGAATTATGAAATTCTTAATGATGAAATTGTTATTAGGATTCAATTTTGTACTGCAGAAAAGGGCGAGCGATAGGAAACAGTATCAAAAACATATAATTATACCAAAATAATTATCGTTATCACATACTCGTATCTGTTCAGTAACTTTACTAGCAGAAACTGTCAGTAATTAGGTGCCCCTGTAGGCTAGTAGATAGTGTACTAGCTTGTCAATATGGGGGTTGTGGGTTCGATTCCCAACGAAGGCCTTGGTTTTTTTCACTACTTTTCTTTTTAAAAAAAAAAGAGAGGATAGCATACCATGCGCTTCGATCTTCTGCGCTTCCTCTATGGCGTTGGACTTGATTTTTTCATCGGAGTTTTGGTCGTCCTCCCCTCCGCACGCCTTTGGTATTATATTCAAAAATTCTCCTTACCAAAGCTTCTTTACTCATTTCGCTCAACATGTTCTAGCCAGCGTAGTAGGCTTAACAATGTCAATGCCAGCGTACAGCTCATACAGTTCATGATTCATACGATGCCGAAGGTCTCCACTTACACAAACTAGTCCGTATATTCTACGGAGGAAGTAATCATGCCTCTGCATCATATAAAAGCATCGCTAGAATAAGTGTCTTGTACAGTGTTATTTTCGTAATTTTAGAGAGGGCTTTACTTTTAAATTGCCTGTTTAGCGCAAAGAAGCACCTGTTTGCCACTATTATTCTTCTTTGTATTTCCAGACTGATGTTGTTGTTTTTATTTATGTATGACTCGAGATACCCAAATTCCTCCACAACCCCAAAGTTATAGTTGCCAACATTCACCTAATCTAGTAGATTTCTTGTTCGTTGCAACCATCATCTTGGCTTTGCTTTCATTAACTGGCCAGCCCATTTTTAAGCAGTTACATCTTGTATTCTCTTACCCATGATGTCAATGTTATCAACATATGCAAGCATCATGTGGCTCTTTTGGTGAAAATAGTGCCATTTCTATTAACTATCACATTGCGTATGAGTTTTTCGAAAGCAATGTCATATAGGCTCCTTATTCAATATTGAGTATTTTGCAGAATCCTTAAGAATGTCATTTATTCTCAAATTCTCTGCTCATAACAACAGTAACATTACCCTTGTCAGCCTTAACAATTATTAAGTTCCTATTGTTATTTAAAAATTTTTAAGCAGTTTTAACTTTATCTAATCATAAAAATATCCTTTGCTGTATGCCTAATGTTGCTACTATGCCTATTAATGATTATTGCTGGTTTTCAAGCTTTAAGTTATCATTTACGAGTAAATACTCGTATTTTATTCAATCACGAGACATTTCTTTGTAACAGACATTTTCTCCACAAAAAAATATATTTTTTAAATTATTTCGCTGAATTCTTGCTAACAAAAATTTTAGTTCAGATCTCACAAATTAATGATCTTTGTTTACTTGTTCCGTTCCACTTTTCAAAAACAACTTATCGAACGAAGCTAATCTGTTGCATTTTCTTCTAAACAGTAAATGAGAGTAAATTATAATACTACTGTTCACCACAAGTGAGTAGGATGTATATAAGTTTGTCAGTCTATCGGTAATTTCAAAAATATTGTTACGAAAAATTCTTATCACTTAAAAAAATGCAATGAAATCACCTACAGTGTCTGTTTATAAACGAAGAAGTTTT
>JASKUP010000318.1:0-15801 GCA_030448955.1 Trichopoda pennipes
CTTCCCATGAGCTTAATAAAATGCTATAAGCTCCGAAGCTGCACTATTTTCCCTGTAATATTGCATAAAACTGAAATGAAGTCCTAAAATCAAGTCACTTGCAAAGTATCGCGTAATTCTAAGGGATAAGAGGCATCTCGCAAAGTGCGGCGAGCTGTTCTCTCGTGCAACAACACAATTGCACCGATTCTAAACATTTCCACATTTTGACAATAAAACTTGTTTTCATATTTTTATTCCATGTGTATGTTTTCTTCTAGCTAATTTGCGTTCACTACAAATTGATAGCGGTGAGAAACGTTCCCAAAAAATTCAGGATAGAAATTTTTCCTTTATGGGGAATGAAAATTTCATGGAAACAAAAATTTCAAATTTTGTTCACGATAGGGGTGATATGAATATTTTTCCTGAACCCTGCGGAATTACGAAGTTTTATTTATTTGGTTTCTACGCCGCACAGTGGGTCATTTTACGAGAAGGCGGCCAAAAGTTCTTTTTTTCATGGTCCCCAATTGTAAAATTAAAAAGTTCGTTCGAAAGTAGATACTAGTGTACCTCGGGAGCCAAAAAATTAAAACTTTATTTTAACTATATCACACTGAACAGGGTGATTCAAAGTGAGCATTTTCAGTATTTTGATAAAATGAGAAATTTCTTGGTAAATTTTTGATTTTTAAACATCTATAACTTTTTTGTTATGCAAGATTTTTAAACGAAACAAACTTTGTATAATAACATAATTTGTTAGCTCTTAGTATAAGTAAACTCAAATGTTTTTGATTGATTTTCGATTTTTAGAAATTAATTTTTTAGAGGTCCAATTTTTTTCTAAATTCTCTTACTAAATAGACAATAACTTCTAAGTTCGTTAGGGAATGTAAAAGCATTAGCACTGTGTCATAGTCCTAAATGTCCCCTATACGCCTATACTCCATTGTATATCCGGCACGATCCGACCGTGAGCACCAGAACAGTTTTTCTGACACAAGGTCGAAAATTTTTTCAAAATGAAATTAAAAAATTTTTTTTTCTGTTTTGCTAATTTCTAAGCATTTTATTTATTTTTCAAAACGCCCTTGTGAGAGACGTTGTTTGGATGAATACGCGTATTTTTAGAAAGAAAACAAAAATTTTTAGTCAATTTCAAAGTCATGCACAGTTGGTCACAAAATCTTTTGCCTACTTAAAATAACGTAAATTGATATAATTTAGGAGGTCACAAAAGTACTTTGCTTTTTAAAATAGTATGATTATAAAAGAGTATGGAAAAATGAAATATCTTCGTCAACAAAATATTGCAGACGAATAAAATTTACTTTCAAAAAAGAAACAAAAAATGTTATAACTGAAAAAGTCCGAAAATAAAAGATGAAATCAAAGACCTTCAACCTGTAACATTTACTGTTGATGAAAAGGAAATCGAAGTAAATTTTAAAATATATCTCACAATGATTGATGGAAAAGTTGCACGAGCTTTAACTGATACAAAAGCATCATCAAGCTGCATTATATGCAAAAAGACATCAAGTCAATTAAGCCATCCAGTTCTAGAAGATGAGACTTTTAAGGCAGCATACGAATTTGGATTGTCCCCTCTTCATACTAGAATACGTTTTATGGAGCATATTCTTAAATTGGGTTATGATTTGGATTTTGGTCCGTTAGGCGAAACAGTGAGAAAAAATAAGGAAAATGACGAAAAAAGAAACCAAAAAAAAAACAAATAAATTCAAAAAAAATATTTAGAACAAGGCCAAATCACCGATCAACCAAAGCAAGGGGAAGAGAATGATGGAAACACTGCAAGAAGATTTTTTTCAGATCCAGAAACTGCAGCATCTATCACAGCAGTAGATTTGGAACTAATAAGGAGATTGAGTATTATTTTACAAGTTTTAGCATGCAGCAGAAAGATAAATGCAAAAAAATTTGGACAGTACGGCAAAAAACAGCTACACTTTACAACGAAAAATATTCTTGCAGATATATGTCATCCACAGTTCATAAAATTTTGTACCATGGGGAGCAAATAATTCAACACAGTATTCTACCAATAGGAGATCTATCTGAAGAGGCGCAAGAAAAACAAAACAAAGACTATATCATGTTTTTTTATTATGCACATCAGGTCCCTATATATCCAATATCCGGCAAGCATGAAAAACTACTGCTTTTGAACTAGACGTAGAAGCTAAACTGCCTCTAGCAGATGAAAAGCAAGGCCATTTAGAAGAAATATTTACTAAACTTGTTTAATTAATAGCAATTTTTCCACAAGAGTTATCATCTGTATGTATTTCATACTTTTAAAATTTTTTTGTACATTAATAAAGTATTAATCAATTTACAATAAAATACGAGTAGTATTTATGGTTATTTTGGACTTAAATACTTCCTTATCTAAACTAAATTTAACCCAATGATTATATTTTTTATGTTTTTGCTACTTAATCAGCTATTTTTCTACTGCAGTTGTTTCAATTGTTTTTAGGCCTTCGTATTAAAAATTTCACGGTGGCCAAAGGTTGGCCCTACATGACTAAATATAAGTTTTTAATAAGTATAAGTTCTAAACGTGTCTCAAAATATACGACTTTATGTAAAACAAACTCTTTGAGCAAGTTGTAAATGTTCCCACAGTGCGCCGGTATTAGATCGTCGGCGTTAATACGAAGGGCAAATTGCGAAGTTTTATTTATTTGGGTTCTACGCCGACGATTTAATATCGGCGTAGCTATGATGTATAACATCATGAAAAACATCAGTGTGTGAGAGTACGGAAGTAGATCGATATCTTTTTTCGTGCCCGTTTTTAAATAACTTTCCAAAGTTAAAAAAAAGTTCAATCAAGCATATTGTTACGTTTATTCCTTAATAAACTTTCAGCTTATTAAGTTCTTTTTTTGAATACCACTATTTATTTAGAGCTATTTGCTTAACTTTATAACTTTGTCACTTTAACGCTTAAAAATATCAATTTTTATGTCTTAACTCGACAACTGAGCTATTGCCCAAAAAGGGGAGCTTTTATAGTCTGCTTTGAGCGATTCTAGCAATTACTCGAAAACTCTAATTCAACGCATCACATATACAAAGATGATGTTATTATCGTTATGCAGTGTATGTAGGTAGAGTTGGGTTTCGGGAATTTCCCGACGGGAATTCTCGAGAAATTCTCTATATTTTTCCATCCCGAATCTCAAGAATTAAAATTTTTCGGGAAATCCCGAATCTCGAGAATGTTTCAAGATTTCTCGAGAAATCCATTTTTTTAAATTTTTGTTGTCAAATATTAAGAGAAAAAACAGTTCTTTCAAAAGTAAAAGAATACACATACATATGATTAATACCTGGAAACACCAAACTGTAACGGCCATTATGTTACAAAGAAGAGTAAAAGAGTAAATGCTAGATGCGTTGCTATGCTATGTCGAGGGAAAGCACTGTAACATCAAGCTAATGAAGTTTAGTTTTATGTGTTTCTTATATGTAGCAGCAGTTAAGCAATAAGAAATGCTTTGAAAGTAGTCAAGCAATTTCAATTTGTTCGCAGACTGCACAGACGACGTTTGTAAATTTATTTTTTGTAGTAAGCGGGTGCATTTCATTTTGTGGTACCTGATTAAGTATAAATTATACACCGTATAATAAAATATTTTGTGGTCCAAATATTACTTATTTTTAAGTTTTGAACCGACGTATCGTTGACTGTGAGTACCGGTTAGTTACTTCCTTTAAAAAACAAAATTTAAAACAAATTTTGAATTTTTAGCATTAAAAATCATGAGTTCAGAATACGAATACGACCAAGTGTGGCAGCTTTTCAAGCGATTTGACGACGAAGCAACATGTTTGAAATGCAATAAAATCATTAAATGCAAGTCATCGTCAACATCTGGACTTCACCGTCACATGGAGAGGATACACAACATGAAGCGAAGGGAACATGAGGCTCCAAAAGAACAGCCACCAGCCAAGAAGACCCGAACTCTTCACAACTTTTTCAATACTTCTTCCTCGCCTGAATCGCTTGAACAAATTGTTGCAAAATTGGCTGCAAAAGATGGAATTCCAATAAACGCGATAACAAAAAGTGAGTTCATTCGTAATAGTAACAGCCGCTTAGGTTTTCATCTTCCAAATGTTGTTTTTTCCATTAGAAAGAAAGAGAAAGCTTTAAACCCCTTCTCTTTCTTTTTAATGGAAAAAACAGTAGTTCAGCAACAAAAGTTGAAGCGTGTAAAATCTAAAACCGCACTAAGAAGAAGGGGTAAATTATATTCCTTGCTCATGCAAGTGTCTGACCAAGCAAGCAATTTGTAATCTATTATTTATTATAAGCTGTCTTTTTAACGTACACAATTCCACACATAGTGAAAACATAAGTTTTTGGGAACAAACTTATAATAAGAGCACTACACTTGAAAACAATCTGGGAGCCCTGTATACGTGGTAGCTAGTGGTGAAATTTGATTACTTTTTATGAATTCGCTTTGTTAAAGTTAAAAAAAAGGGAATTTACACGACTTTGTGGCATTTTATAGCATTGCTTCAGTTTGAAAGGAACATATTTTTCGCGGTCGCTTAGAGGAACGCATTAAGGTCATCTAAAAATGGAAGCATGGTTTATAAAAGAAACTTTGCAAAATTTAGAATCGAATACACTTGAAGATGAATTCCGAACAATGCGTGCCTTATTTTGTGATGCACCTGAAGCGGAAAGAAATAATTTCTGGTCACTGTGTGCAAATTGCCTGGAAAGTTTCGAGTTAGCTGAGCACATTAAATTTTGTTCAATATATAGTAGTCAACAAGTTCAGAAATCTAAGGAATTAAGACAACAGGGTAATCGTCTGTTTACTGCTAAGGCAGGTAAACGCAATATTTTGGAAGCGTGCCGGCTCTATAGCGATGCCTTATACGCAGCTATAGATACGAGTGAAGAATTGGCATTAGCTTTTGCCAACCGGGCTGTAGCCTTACAGGCCTTTGGTTACTTTCGACAAGCCTACGATGATTGTGTGTGTGCGTTAAAAGTGGGATATCCCGAATCCTTGCGTCATAAGATTTTGATACGGCAAGCTTATTGCAGCATCAAAATGCAAGATTTGCAGAAAGCTGAGAAGCATTTAAATGAGTTGCAAAAATTAACTCTTAACGCCAGTTCGTCTAGCTATTTGGAGGAACTATTAAAAGACTTTGATAAGCTCAAACACCAAACTGGTGATAAGAATATCAGCTCAGACGTAGTTAAAGAAAATTCTCAATACATGAAAAATCAAGAAATGTAAGTATATATGTAAATATAAACATTTTCCTTGTTTTAGTTAGTTACTTGAGAAATTTATTTTAAATAACTACAATTTTTTGCTATAATTCATTAACTTAATAAACAGTTTACATATGTATATGAATATAAAGTGGTAAATGGTAAACCTAAGGAATATTTAACAAGGTGAATTTATTGTTTCTTACTGGACTGGGTGTTTTAAAAAAATTTTTTGCCGTTCTCAGTCCTAATTAATAATTACACCCAAAATAGATATTTTACATCAAGTACACAGAAGTCTACAAAAAGTGTAACTTTAAAATGACAGCCATTTTGTCTTTGAAAAACAATGAATTGTGTCAGAAAAGCGCTGACTAAAATCCATGGATAATAAAGTGGGATTTATCTGTTTATAAGATTTCTTAGAAACTTAAACACACACAATAGATCATTTCATTTACTTATTTTTTATGAATAATTTTCTCTTTTTAACTTAAATTAAGCATTTTCCTAACAAATTTTATTAAATTATTTCAGCATAATTAATAAAACTGGTCGTCGAATGCAAGCAAAATGCCTGATCAAAAAAAAACAATTGATATTTACCGAGCGAGCATCCGCATTTTTACCCTTGGATAATGCTCTAATTTGCCATCAGTGTGGTACATTAAATTTAATACCAATTCCTTGTTTACAATGCCATGGTATGGTCAACTATTGTTCTCTTAAATGTCAACAAGAGCACGATAACATTCATGTGTATGAATGCCCAGCATATCGTTTTCAATTTTTCTCTTCTCCTGATAAAATTGAACATTTAGCTCTCAGAATTCTTCTAGATAATGGACTTTTCACAATACTGGATGAACTGAACTTAAAGAAAACAAGTTCAACTAAAGAAGTGTGGCGTAAGCTAGATGTAGATGGTGAAATTTGGAAAAACAAAAACATACCTTACGCTGAAACGTTACGCATCACAACGCATTTTAATAAAATTTCATATAACGAAAAATTAAATTACGCCAATATTGTTTATTTATTAGTGGTCTACCTGAAGCATTACACCAAGTATTTTGAAGTTCTAAATGCAAGAAACAAAAACATCGATTGGAAATTATTGACTGGCACTCTGTTATTACGTCATATAAGTCAGTTTGGACAAAAGCAATTCTTGTTAAAAACTTTACTGCCAATGCCAGAAAACCTTAATATGTTAAATGAAGTAATTTGGTCTAGCGCGTTTCATTTGAAATTGGGATTTTTGCACTACTTTAGCAATTCCAATCATGTAGCAGTGTTAATTCTACCATATTTCACTCAATGTAATTATTCATGTGTCCCGTTGTTTGAAACTAAATATTCCGGACGGTTTGTCAGTACATATGCTTTACGTAATCTAAGGAAGGGCGAAGAAATAACACGTTGCTGTATTGATTATCGCAGAACTAAACAAGACATCAGACTCAAGGTACTAGGGGAAAAAGTCAATGCTCGATGTGAATGTACGAATTGTCGACAAAAACATGTCGTTAAACATGTACGTAAGAGCACATGTATCTTATCTATTTCTTAATTTCTTGTTCTAATTTTAGAAAAAATTCTTTCAATATCATTGTGATAATATCAACTGTGGAAAAATATTCACAGGGAGTTTTTCGCTAAACTGGTTAGGGATTCATTTTTTTAAAAACGTATTTTGTACAGTTTGTGGTGAGAAACAAATATTAAAATCGATGCAAGAAGCTGAATATTTATTGTCTAGTGATATCTCAGCTAGTTCCATGCGCCGTCTATATCAGTTATTCAAAGAATCTGAACAATATCTTCTGGGCTTTAATTTCCATAGATGTGATCTAGCAAATATATTGATATGTAAATGGTTTACGTTGATCCAGCGTAAGTTGAATGAATGTCTAATTAATAAAATTATATATTTCCGTTTATTTGCTTATTACTTTTTCAGAAAATGTGTATCTTAATGATCAAGACTACTGTGAGTTACTAGAGGTTGTTAAGTTTCTTTTAAATTCAATTAAGCAGCTTTTTTCGGATCGTGCAATTGAGTATGTAGGAGCTATGACATATTTATGGGATCTAATGGCCAAACGTAAATACAAGTGTTCAAAAGCAGAAATGGACGAAATGTTATCGAGTCTCGATATAATTTCTGATGATTTAAAAGTTATTTTTCTGAATTATTTCAATGATTATATTAAGGAATATTACAATTTGTAATTTGTATAATTATTCTCTGACTTTGCAAAGAAGCACATATTTTTGTTTTTAATCCTTTTTTTATATTTTCGAGTTACTGCGATAACTACGGTGGGCACTCACTAATTTCTACATATTTTTTGTATTAAATGAGTAAAATAAACTTTATGTATTCTAATCAAATTTTGAGAATTTTGTTCTTTATATAGGCATGTTCTAAAAATTAGTTTCAGTGATTTGGAATCTGAAGAAAGGCGTGTTCGTTCTGCACATTTAAAATCACTACCTTATTTTTTCAATAACTTTATTTTGAGCTGCGTTATAAATTAAGTAAGTGAATATTTTAGATATGTTTTTTTATTGGTAAGAAGCTAGAATCTATTAAAAATTCATTTGGAAGCCAGGCACTATTCGCTTCCACATGAAATAACCTCAGCAGCTGGTTGTCTATCTCTAGCCTGCGTAGTATAGTAATATGAGAATTGTTTTGTTATTTTTGTAATAAAAGATTTGTATATTTTATTTCTACTTTTGTTTTACCATATTTATTATTAGGGGCTATTCTGCGTTTCGAATCGAAATTTTCTCCGTCTAGCAGCTTTAGTATTCTGCGTTTCGATTCCACTCAGTTTCTTTCGACTGTATATATTCTGCATTACGATCGGAACTCGGTTTTTCTCAGTTGTTTTTTTGTTAACGGAGGGGTCTTCTTTATCTGTGTTTTTTAGTTAAAAAGTTTAAAATTGAAAAAAATGTAAGTAAAAAATGAGAAAATATTCAGAAACGATAAAAAAACACTTAAAATTATTTTTAATTAATTTATTGAATTAAATTAATTTTTTTTTTTTGTTTTAAATGGTTAATTTTTGTACCCGAATATAATCACCCCTATTCTGCGTTTCGATTAAGTCTCCGCATTCAGTTCCGTTGCGATCGAAAATTGGTATTCTGTAGAAAAACGGAATCGAAAGAAAAAGAAGAAGACAACAATGTTTACAAAATTAATAGCATCACTGTGGAATGTGGAAATGAAATAGCAAAATAAGCAAGTTTGTTATCATTTTTATAAACAAATGTAAAATTTAATACAAATATATTATTTTAATTTTTTATGGTTCAAATAAAAACAAATGGAATATTAATTTTAATTCAATACAATATAAAAAACTTTTAATTAATTTTAATTCAATACAATACAAAAAACTTTTAAATAATAAAAATAAAATAATTACACACAAATCATACCTACTTTTTTCCATGTACTGGTATTTTTGTTGTAGGACCTAGTGCACTGAGGACTCCTGGAAGAAGTGGCAAAACACTTTGATCGCTTGTGGTATCCACATGCAACGTCTGCTTTCGATGCCATTAAATGTGCCAATTTTTCATACTGCTGCGGTGTTGTTATTTTTAACCTTTAAAACACATCATATTCGGGTACAAAAATTAACAATTTAAAACAAAAAAAATTAATTTAATTCAATAAATTAATTAAAAATAATTTTGTTTTTTTATCGTTTTTGAACATTTTATCTCATTTTCTACTTACATTTTTTTCAATTTTAAACTTTTTAACAAAAAAACAGTTAAAGAAAACCCCTCCGTTAACAAAAAAGCAACTGAGAAAAACGGAGCTCCGATCGTAATGCAGAATACATACAATCGAAAGAAACTGAGCGGAATCGAAACGTAGAATACCAAATCTGACAGACGGAGAAAATTTCGATTCGAATCGAAACGCAGAATAGCCCCAAATGTGTTTTTTATGTGTTACAGGTCAAAAACAACAACACCGCACCAGTATGAAAAATTGGCAAATTTAATGGCATCTAAAGCAGACATTGCATGTGGATAGCACCAGCGATCAAAGGAAGAAGTGCCACTGTTCTGGGAGGAAGTTGCAGGAGTCCTCAATGCACTAGGTCCTCCAACAAAAAATGCCTATTTTTAATTATGTATACATACAACTTTTTGTATTAAATTTTACATTTGTTTATGAAAATGATAACAACTTGCTTATTTTGCTATTTCATTTTCACATTCCACGGTGATGCTATTAATTTTGTAAACATTGTTGTCTTCTTTTTCTTTCGATTCCGTTTTTCTTCAGAATACCAATTTTTGATCGCAACGGAACTGAATGCGGAGACTTAATCGAAATGCATAATAGGGGTGATTATAAATTTTTCAATTGCTCAGCTTAGGAGCAGTTTTCTTAATTTTATTCGGAGCTCTAGTGGGAGCTAGGAGTATCAAAGAATTATTGATTCATTCCTTCTAAATATCAGTCGGTTATAAACCGACTATGAAAAGGTTGTTACTAGTCTAGAGTCGATGAGAATAAAACTCAGTCATTCTTAAAATCTACCCACCCTTAGCTACATTTACTATATAATTTGTATTGGTTTAACCAGGCAATCATAAATTTATATAGTATCGTAGTCTGACTGGTTCTCCAATATATTAAAATAATTATGTCAAAATATTATTAATACCAATATTATGAAGTAGTATTAATATTCACCCCTATTCTCCGTTTCGATTAAGTCTCCGCATTCAGTTCCGTTGCGATCGAAAATTGGTATTCTGAAGAAAAACGGAATCGAAAGAAAAAGAAGAAGACAACAATGTTTACAAAATAAATAGCATCACTGTGAAATGTAAAAATGAAATAGCAAAATGAGCTTGTTATCATTTTCATAAACAAATGTAAAATTTAATACAAATATTTTTCAATTTTAAAGTTTTACAGCCGTATGCATATAAACTTAAAGTAGGTTTAATTGCCGTTGTTAAGCACAATTTCCTAAAGTTGTATTCAAAAAACGTACCTTTGCTAACTTTAAAGTAGGAAAAACCTACGTTAAACCTACAATAAACTGACAGTTCAATTTTATTATTGAAAGTTCAAAAACAAAACAAATTGTGTTTACAATAAACTGAGCCGTTTATTTTAAGAGTGGAATAAGTTACTTTGTTATTGTCATCTTTCTTATTTTAAATTAGTTTATATAACATTTTAATTTTTATCCATTTCAACTAGTCTGTATTTAGTTTTCTCTCTGAAACGGATTTTTCTGATGATTGTGTTGAAATAAAATCTTTTTTCTCCATGTTGTGCACTGTAAAGGATTTTTTCGACAGGGGGCTACTATTACTATTTTGTCCTTCACGTAAGTCTATGTTCAATAATATGCTTTTAAGCTGTGACATTCTTAGATATTTTATACAACACGAAGCAACTTCCTGAGAATAACAAAAATAATGCTAATTGTGTGTAGTATATTAGATATCACTATAATATAGCTCAGTTAACTGCACTATTCTTTCGTACTAATAAAAATAAGCCCAATAATCACAACAATACTTCATACACACTTATTACATGTTTCCATTTCTTTTACAC
Organism: Trichopoda pennipes; assembly: GCA_030448955.1. Classification (NCBI taxonomy): domain Eukaryota; kingdom Metazoa; phylum Arthropoda; class Insecta; order Diptera; family Tachinidae; genus Trichopoda; species Trichopoda pennipes. The sequence continues at coordinate 10,890 of JASKUP010000318.1, forward strand.
GAAGCTCCGTAATTAATTTCCTGAGTACATCGACTTACGCCGCTTTCAAAATAAACATTTTTTTTATACCGTTAATTATCAATATTCCTCTTAAACAAATCTCAATACATCTCAACTTAATAATTTCAAATTTATTAAAAATAAAAAAAAAACTGTTCAGTTGTGACTTATGGCACTTTCAATGTAAACGGCTCAATTGACAGTTTTACTTTGTTATTCCAAAAATGTTTAAAAATGCTTATTAAAAACAAATTGTAGTATACAAATAATATTAAAAACTAATATATAACACGCCATTCAATATAAAACATTTTTACATCATTATTTTATATTTTACAAAAATATAATTATAATTAATTATTTTAAACAAAGTTTTATTGATGTACATATAATCAAAACAAAGCTCGTTATCCGAATAATTATTTTTTTTATATGAACAAATTCTTTGGAAGTTCTTCGTAAGCCGTAAGCAAATTAACCTTTTTTGGTTGCTTTGCTTCTTATTAAAAAGATTAATAAAAAAACAAACAAAAAAATTTTGATTTTGCTGAAAACAATAAAAACATTTTTTATGGATCTAACTACCCGGATAAATAATATTCATTTTTATACATCGTTAACTACAATGCGACAACTGAAAATGGTGGCATTGCCAGAATCAAAATACTAATTTTACTAAAGCATACATTAGCTAAAGTACTGTTTATGAATACCATTTTTTAACAAACGTCTGTTAGCCTTATAGTGTTTGTTAACTAACGTGCAGTTTAAAGCTCAAGTAATCGTTTTTTATGCATACAGCCGTTAAACTAAAAAACACAGATAAAGAAAACGCCTCCTTTAACAAAAAAGCAACTGAGAAAAACGGAGCTCCGATCAGAATGCAGAATACATACAACCAAAAAAAAAACTGAGCGGAATCGAAATGCAGAATACCAAAGTTGCCAGACGGAGAGAATTTCGATTCGAATCGAAACGTAGAATTGCCCCAATTTTTTTTTTTCTTGCAAAGTTTCCTAATTAATTAATTTATTTTTAATTCCACGTTTGTTGACACTGATGTTTATTTGAGCAGCGGTGCCATGATTTGAAATAAATTGCGAATGCGGTTGCGAAAGTCTAACAGAACACCAATTTTCTTTCGCATCGCAATTCAGAATAAGCCTCCTGGTATTATTTTTTTACACAAACCTTAACGAGCTCTTTTGACAATACCGAAACTGATCCATATATTTTCGTAGGTTTCACTTTCACAGTCTAAACAAATTAAACATTAAATTTTATTTTAGCCACTTATACTATAAACAAAACTTAACCTAATAAAAAAAACAAACGGTAGTTTACAAAAAGTTAAATAGAAAAATAATTAATTTTGTTGCTCTTTTTCTATTTTCAAATTTAATAATATTGTTTTGTTTTCTCCTCCTTACCTTTACTTTCCAAGTGCTTTAAAAAGGATCAACAGATGTTGTAACTTGCCGATTTTTTTCGGTAGTTAAGAGAATACTCTTGCCAAGAACCAGGACCTGAATCAACCACATACGTACAAGAAAATGTTCTGTTCTTCACACACATATTTTACTTTGTAACTTACAAAACGAATAAATTTTCAGCATATCAACTCTATTGTCTACGCTTTCCTCTTTTTATTCCTCTATTTATTTTAAACAACTTTTTATTTAACATTTTCATTGAATTTTTGCCAACTTGTTGCTTTTATATATGGCAACCGCCCACTTCGACTGTTTTAGTGATAATGGCGGCTTTGAGGTCGAGAATTCTTAATGGATCTTTTTCCTAATCAATGTTAGCATTTTTAATTATTTATGTTTAATAATTAGTTTTTCCATTTGTCACCTTTTTTCAAAAACTTTAAAAACAAACATGTAGCTTATAATTAAATAATGAATTTAAAACAAAACGGTTCAGCATTAGTAAATGGCAATGCTGTAGTGTACTTAGTATTGCCTTACAAAAAAAACTATTTTTACTACGGGCATCCTATAACAAAACACGTATGACAAACATTCGCCAATACGCATCACATGGAAGGAAATTATCACAACTCATCTATACAAATCCTGACGCTTCTAAAATTAACTTAACAAATATGACTGGGCACGAAGCTCCCACTTATCAGTAAATAAACAAAAGCAAAACAATCAAAAACCTTATGTATGTACATATAAGATAAACATAAGTATCTTCGACAGCAAAACAAAAGGATGTAAATATTTTTGAAAAGCAGATAAATACTCTGTCGCGTTGGACGCATATGGTGCCCTAATATTGCTTAACAATTCTCTGCAATTTAACAATTCATCCACTGTATTACCGCTACATACTTATGTCATCCGAAATATTTTCTTTTTTTTAAAGCACTCATTGATGTATTGACATGGCTAACCTTGTTTTTGTAGCCAACAAAAATAATTATAAGCCGGCGGCCGTATAGCCGTGCTGTAATATAAATAATTATTTCCATAAAAACAAGTTTATTTTAATTTTCAAAGATTATAGTCGGTAGCCTGCTGCTGAGACGAATTTGTTTTAAGGACCAACTATAATGTGCATATGCAGGCTTAGCCGACTTAAATAATTGTGCAAATACCTAATAATCATATGTGGCAAACTATAATGCACTTAACAAAACTTTTCGTCAAATGTCAATTGCTTAATCATAGCACGAAACATCGCACATTCCGTACGGAAACAGCTGATTTTGCATTGTGTTATAGATATATTAAGGTGCCTTTACATGATGTGTTTTTTACATATGACTTGTCACTTTGAAAATCCATATGTAATTTCATATGTATGTCAAAGTAGCCAATTTTACATATGGATTATAATTTTTGTGTTTATACGTACATGTAAATTACATATGACAAAACCTACGAAGTCATTGTTCACAGCTGTTATTTTATACTGCGTGTTAAATCAAAGAAATTGTGTAAAAGCTTAAAAAAAACAAATTAAAAAAAACAGAATGGAAAGAAAAAGGGTTACAACTGTATTATGCAGCATTGTATCAATAATAATATTTATATTATTTAATTTTGCACTTGCTTTTAATTTAGCTGCACTTTTTTATTTATTTACCTTACCACAGCTGATGCTAACAAAGATGACAACTTTGTTCTTTTTTCATCCATTTTAGTGCTTTCCACATTTTTTGAAGATTTAATAACGCTGAAAGTAAAGAAAAAACAAGTTGCACCACTTGAAGACAGATGCTTTGTCATATGAAAATAGAACACGCTCTAAATGAAAATTTGTCATATGACTTTACACATGTATTAAACATAAGAAAAGTTTAAAACCGTTTACACGATACATATGTATTTTGCAATGTGAAATCTGACAAGTCATATGTAAAAAACACGTCATGTAAAGGCACCTTTAGTAAGCAAATTCCAATGGAGGGAAAAAAATATTTTAGCTGAAGTTAATAGAATATGTACAGAAAAAAATAGCTTATATGATAAAAGAGACGCGTTTTATTAGAACGTCAATTAAAAGAAACGCGGGCCTTTAAGCATTTTATATTCTTTTATATTTTTTTAACACACAATTTGCAATAAAATTTAATTTTTTATTGTTTATAAGTTCAATGATGCACACAGTTGCATTTTTTAGTACTTTTGGCCCAAATAATACATACAGCGATATATGTGTAATTTTTCTTTCGCAATTTTCCTAGTATAGTTTAAGTATACAAAATATGGTTATTAAACGCCTTTTTGCTAATAAATTTTAATTAAATGTGCAACTATGCATTAATAATTTCTATATTCATTTAAGTACAACATAGCTACGTAAAAGTCTTCAATGATTCGCTTAAACATTTGACAGACTTTTCGTCCAACTTTTGACATTAGCTTAAGCCAGATTATGCATATTATAGTTGGGCCTTTATTCATGTCAACAGTTTTAATCCGCATTGTGATTGTTAAAAGTTAAGATTCATAAAAATGATAACTTTTCTTTAAGTGTATGAAACAGCTGTTCAAATCAAATGAATGAAAAAATAAACAATTGTGAATAATTGGAACATCAGCAAGCCATCCTTTAAGTTAATATTACACTTTTTGGTTAATATAAACTTACTTTAATTACAGGAAATAATTCTTTACCTTGTGGTCTCGATTAAAAAATGAAATTAAAAAATTTTAATCAATTATGGTTTAAGAAACGTTCAAGCACAAATGAAAACCTTTGTACATATTTCTTTTTTGCGGTGCTAAGGATAGTATTGGTGTTTATACCACAGTTGGGTTACATACATCCAGATGAGTTTTTCCAAACAGTTGAAGTGGTGAATGGTTAGTTTTGATATCAACATAAACTATTAGAATATGTTATAAATTTCATTTGTGGTTTTTGCTTTTAGGTGATCATTTTCGCTTGGAACATGTAAGGTCTTGGGAATTTAACAACACTTTACCAATACGCAGCACTACTTTGCCATTCATATTGCTACGAGTGCCATGGAGTTTTTTTGAATTTATTGCTTTGTACTTGAGAGAATACCTCAACATAGATATTTTGGTTAGTTATACGTACTTAGTATTTCCAAGACTCATTTATTGTATATTGTCGTTCGTTAACGATTGGTCTATGTATCGTGTGTGCTGTTTATATAGTTTAAGATATGAAATACGTTTGCTGGCTATGGGTAGCTGCTGGGTTATGTTGGTATTTGGCACGCGCACATTTTCTAATACAATAGAAATGGCCTTATGCTCCTTGCTGCTGTATTTGGTTGCAGAATGCATGATTACAACAAATACTTTTGTCTATAAAAAAGAGTTTCTGGAGGAAAAATATGATAAAGCCGCCTCTATAGGAGAACGTGTAAAACTGTGGAAGCTTAAAAATGCTCTGCCGGCTCACAATTTCAATAGATTAT
>JASKUP010000319.1:0-17891 GCA_030448955.1 Trichopoda pennipes
GTTTCAGCAGGCTGTTGATGCTTGCCATATGGCAACCACAACCATCGACTTATTGAAATGAAATTAGATTTCTGGGTCGTGCGATTTGCTATCTCTCGATTTTTTTCTTTAGGACTACATTAAGTTCTTAATACACCATCAAATGTCGTTGCTTTGGAAGCCATTATTACTTGTGTTATTCATGACTCATCGAACGTCCAGTGTGTGCTTCATTATATCAATAATATAACCAATTTGGCCATATGCTCGTAATCATTTTCAATTGAAAATGCTATATTATGACAATTTAAAGTTCTATCGACATTAAAAATAAACTTAACTTAATAACAACTGATTACATGGTTCCTAAATTCGATAAAATTTTACCAACATATTTCGTTAAGTTGCGAAGTGTTTTAAAAATTGATTGTCAATAAAGCGATGAAGGAAAGAGTTTAGAAATTGTAAAGTTATAAAAGAAAATGTTGAATATTTTATGCAATCCTACTTTGGTTTAAAAAAACAGTGTTAAAAGTAAAACTTTTTCGAGAAACAGGTAAGAAAGTTCATAAAGGCTTAAGGAAAATTTTGTGAAAATAGAGGGTGATTGTGTGTGATCAAACAAATGTAGTGAAAAGAGTATGACGTGATACGATTTACATCTGCACCTAGCCGTAAACCTTAATCAGATGGAATTGAAAAGCACTGGGAATAAAAAGCAACGTCATTCACGCCCTAGGAAGCCGAGAACTAATTCTAGCAACAGGTCTTTCCAATTTCAGCGGTTCCAAAGAAGCGTTGCAAACCAATACTCCTTGCTGAAGAGCTGGAGCTGGTCCAGAACACATGACTAGCATGCTCACTGGATTCGGATCATTCACACCGTTGATGTGATTAAAGGCGAGATGATCCTGGCCCACTAAATCAGTTCATGCTTGGGGCGGCAAACCACAACCACCACGATACTCCCGAAGGCCAACCTCAATAATCAGTCAGAGAAATAGCTAAAAGTCTAAAGAGACAATTAGCGGAAACTGTGGGGTCTTACTGATTCCCATGGAAAAACCGTGGAGCTTCCAGTTGACTCCCTGCTTGCCTTCAGGGGACTGGGCTCTCTTATACCCCCAGCAGCCACAGATCTAGATAGTCAAGTATTCTATAAAGACTGATAAATATGCCCCCAGGGGGCGATCGTGAAAGGGAATAAGGGAAAATAATGGAACGAGTTTTTTAGAATCCCACAATTTATTATTTGAATCGGCCGGACTTTTCTGCTATACATTAATTTTGACTCGCACAATAACATATTTTATTCGTAGAAAGTTTTGAGAATTTTTTTTTTATTTTATCAAATTAGTTTAAAGTTAATCAAACATTAAATAATTAGATTTAGAATTTATGCTTCTTAAGCGATGACTCTTGTTTTTTAAAACCTAGAGGAATTGTATTCTGTAAATGTTTTCTAAAATGCTTTGCTTGACAGATAAATTTTTCATTAAACTTTGAATATTTTCTTAGAACTAGCAATTTGTTTTTATTATTATTTTTCCTTTCAGATTCATATATTAAAGTGATGAATTATCCAGAAGCATATTGCTTAATACCCTTCACTTAATAAATAATATTTAACTTGAAATTTATTTTAAAAAACTAAAATAGTGTAAAAAAGAATTCATTTCATCAGCTCTCCTTCAAAGATCAAACCGTATTAAGTTTTTATCATTAGGCAATTGCGGTCATCAATGGTTTAATAAGCCATTTCAATATTTTATTTGCGTGAGCTTTTGCTTAATTGTGTATCTGTGTTAACAAGAGCATGTGTATATTTTTATTTAATTTTATTTTTGTCTTTTAGCCATTATTACCAGTGTTTAATCATTTAAAACTATTAATGCCCATTTAAATTAATGATAATTATTGCAATTGTTAATGGCATTTATAAAAAAATACGCTTAATACTTCTTTGGAAAATTTATAATATTAAATCGTTTCTACGTTGATGAAATGATGCAGAAAATCTTGTGATGTCAACCAAAAAATATGTTCTACGAGCAAGTAATGACTTCGGGCGACTCAGTTATTAAAATTCTTGGTCAAATTTGACGTCCATAATAGATGGATGGGACTCTGTTACAATAATTACAGGGAAGGCAAGAAAAGGGAATTCATTTCCTCTGCTTCTTTCTACTTTTCGGTGTAGTTTCCATTTTTCGTTCAACTAAATTTTTGTTGTAAGTGTTTGAATCTTTTGTAAAAATGGTTTCTGGAGCAAGATAACTACTTCCAGCCAACCGAAAACAATCATGGCACCCTAAGCAGATGCGATGGAAGGCTCTAACAGAGGACACACATAAGTAATAGCTGCAACTATTATTGTTGTTACTATTACTCTTATTTTTACAATTTCCTGGATAAAAAATAGCAACCTTTTCTTTTTATGTGGTAACATGGCCTTGGGTATTATAATTATCTATGCTAGCGATATAAATTTCCGCTTTTTGTGGATGGTACCACGTTTGGTGTTCTAATCGAACAACTTTGCTAAACTAGTTTCCAAGTTACACAATGTACAATATTCATTTTGTAGAAAAAGCGCCATCACCACTAGAATATGTGCAAAAACATGTAGCCCCTTTAGCCGTCGGATGGCTAAGTAACTACTGCGAAAATATCCCCATGTTCTTACTTTGTGTTCAGGCAGCTATAACTTTTTTACAACAAACAAATAACGAAACACATAAAAATTTGTTGTGATTTATTAAAAAAATGCGAATGGGCGGCATTCGTAATAATGTTCTGTTCGGTTCTAAATAATAATAGTTAGAAAATAGTGTTGTTTCTTTTATTTAATATTATCTGTTATATATGATGTTACGACAGTTGTTCATACATAAAAAATTTTAAAACCTTCGAATTCTAAAAGCCCTTGTGCCACCTTATGTAGCATATATTTTCCAACAAAAAAGTACTTAAATTAAATTACATCACTCTGACTTTTATAAAATGTCACAAAGGCTTAATTAAATTTTATAACTTAAATCTTATAAAAACTAATAATAACAAGTTTGTGATTTTTCAGATTTTCTTCCTATAAAAGTTTCAAGCAACACTTTTTCTCATACTTATTCTTCAATTACAGAAATTTCCATTTTCATCCATCATATATGCAATCACAGCGTATATTCTTGAAAGTTTGCTCTTGACAAAAGTAAACTTTTAATGACGACACAAACAACAACAACTTTAATCCGAGATAACAAAGCAAACTTGTTATTCTTAAATAACAATTGAAAACGGAAGTAAATATAATAAAGAAAATATAGTATGAAAAAAAAAGAAATAAATTCACTGATTTTTTGGTACCGTCAAATTATTACGATTTCCAAGATTGTGTAATATTAAATAGAACTTGCTTGTTTGTTTCGCTAAATACCATCGCTAATGGCTGTTTGTTTGGCACGATCGGCGAGTGATTCCAATGACATCACTTTCAAGTGAGTTTCAGATAGTACTATCTGAAAGTACTATCAGACAACAGTGTCTCATTTACTGGCGGAAAAAATTCAAAGAACTTAATATCGAACTTTTTTCACTTATTATTACTGAATAGTAATATACTAATATAATAAAGCTATAACAAAATAGTTACCGCCCCCCCCCCCACCCCCGGGGACACTCATCTTGACAATATGCCTTTGGGGGTAAAAGACGGCACCATTCGCCTCAGCTAGAAGGAGCCCGAAACTGGAAGAGTCAGATCGATGACTTATTACACACACTGGTACCCCCGCAACTTTTTGCCCGCAGGATTACGGGCTCCTGGTTATTGATGAGGCCCCTCTGGGTGAAACGTGGTGGCTGTAGTTCAATCGAGCTTTGAAGAAAGTTCCGAGTAAATATTAATAAAAAGAAAAGATTAACATTAAAAATGTCCTAACTTACGCATGCAATAGAACTAGGAGTTGGATAGTCTCCAAGCCTATAGAAAGGAGTGAGGGCAGGGACCTGCTACTGCACTCGTAGGGCGTACAGGAACCTATGGTGTATGCAACTTAGAGCGTGGATGGCTGCTTTCCCGCACCAAGTAGTAAGACTACCATCAGATTTAGGCCTCAAGGCACACTGTGTCGCCTTTCCCTAAAACTCGCGGCAAAAATACAAAATTTGACGACAAAATTTTGTGAAATGAATGCACAAGAGCTTCTTACTAATACCAATTCAAAAACTTTTTTCTTAATCGACTAAAAGTTATAGCAGGTAGAGCTGCTTAATGTTGACAATTTTTTAAAAAAGCTATATAATAAAGGGTCCGCCATCTAAAGGTTTTTTTTTTCAACTAGTGCTTATTTCGGGAATGGTAACACTTAGCTCATGTTTGATTTGACAGATAATTAGTTTTATCCTTTCGCTGAACGAATATGGTTGTGTATACGCTTGAACAATGCTCGCTAAGTGGATCTGCGATCGACTTACAGAAGATGCCGATTTTACAAAAAAAATCATCTTTTAAGATGAAGCTCATTAATCTTGGCGGGTATGTAAACAAGTAAAATTGTCGCATTTGGGGCAAAAAAAACCCGCACGCATACATTAAAAAGCCAACGCACCCAAAACGAGTCACATTTTTCTGGAGTGGCTGTTACAGTCAAAGGTGATCTTTATCCATGTTGAACGAGTTTTTGTTTACAAAAATTGAAGAGGAGGATATTGGCAACATTTGGTTTCAACAGGACGGCGTTACGTGCCACACAGCCGAAGCTGTGTAGTTTTGTTTATAGCATTAAAAACAAAAAAAAAAGTTATTTGGCTGACCCTATACTTTAAATACTCTAACTAAATTCGCACACAAGAAATCGCAGCATTTGTTGAAATATAAAGAAAGCTGTTACAATCTTGTAGCGAAAACGGGATTAATTCTTTTCTCATTTTTAAAGTATGCGACAAAGACATGTTCAAAATGTGAAAAGAAATAAAATTGTTTTCACTGCAGCAATCTTAGCGCAAAATCAAGTTACTTGTTATATGTTTTTATTGATTATATAAACTACTAGCTGTAGGACCCGGCTTTGCTCGGAAACTATTTGCTAATGATTAATATTTCATATGGAGTTAGAAAAAATTTTCAGTACAAAGAAGAATCGACACAAATTTTTTTTAATTTATTGTTTTAATAGTTCTTAAGGTGTCAATTCATTAAAAAATAAGCAAACAAAAAAGGTAAGCATATAGTTTATTTAAAAGCTTGATAGTAAACAATATTTTTTGTTTTTCTGTTTGGGAGAGAAAATAAGCAGCGCTGACGGTGTTCCAACAATTTATGGTGGGAAAAACATTGGGATTCTAGGTTTAGCCCACACACTTTTAGCGATTGTCCTTGGGATATATTAATCATCATTGCGAATGCAAAGCGAACGGGAAATTGGATACGTTTAAACTTAAGTGGTAAATCACTTGGTATGATAGGTATCCTTGGAGTAAGCAGTTCTTCACCTACAAACTTTCCTATAATTATTATTGCTAAGTTTTTGCCATCAGCGTTTTAACAACCAATCTAGTACCATCGCATAGTATTGGTTGGTTCAGGTTACGTAACATGACTACTACCGCTCCTACGTTAAGCTGGAAGTTATGTGGTGGCATTTCCGGTAAGTTTTATGAATTCAGGAACTCTACGGGGTAGTTAACAATATTTTCGGGATCGGTAATGGAATCAATCGATTTATACGATAACCATTCGCCATTAATTAAGCTTTGGAGTTTTTAATTTATTTAATCAACGTATTTGTTTTTGCAGCCAAAATGGCTCTTTCACTTAACCAAAGTTAATCGCTATAATTTTGAGCAATGTATGTGAACAGTTTTGCAATTAGGTCGTCTTTAGATGTTGTGAATTGGCAAAAGCCCATTGGAAAGGAAATCTGGCCTGTTGTAGATTCAGTCGGTTTTTTCCACTGCCAATCTCTAACAATATAAACAAACCTAGACGTAGATATTCATTCAAATTTTAAGAAATGTTGACTGCTAACAAAATCGTTCGAAGTTTAGCTTTAATTTTTTACTTTAGCAATAAAATTTTAGAACAAAAGAATTTTGATATTGAATTTTTCAGCATATAAGCGATATACATATGTATGTATCGTTAAAATTGCATCGAGTAGAAAATTATTTTTTAACTTCAAAGTAAAGTGTAATTGTCGGTAACTTAATATTTTTAAGCCCTCACTATCCAATATATCAAGGTTTTTTTCTCTTATAAAAACTATTAATTTTAAAATTATACATACATACATATGTCCATATGTATGTAGAATATATATTCAAATTTTCACTTTTAGTATTATCCAACACGTCTAAATTAAATCACTGGCCACTGTTTAGGAATTTTATAAAGTTTAAATGTAGGCTAAGTAAAAATATTGAGAAGTGAAAACGATTTATTAATGTTTTCACTAACATGATTTAATACATAGTATATTGAAAAGTGAAAATAAAAACATGTATAAAAAAAAATTAAGACTTTTTCTAAAAATGTGTTAGAAACTTTAGTTCTTCGAGTTGCTCTTTAAATTTTCTCCTGCGAAGAAAAATTACTTCGAAATAAAGTTTTTATTTTCTCTTTGTGTTGTGTTTTTTTGCACGTATGCAAACTCATTAGCATACAAAACACCCACATAGCTTCATCAAAGCAGTTCGAACGGACATGTCGAATTGTCAATAACTTATTTGTATTTACACCAACAAAAGCAAGAAGAAAATGAATAAATAAATATAATTATATATTATAAATAACACTGAATACTTTACTCGGACAGTTCTCTACAATAAAGAACTGTATGATTGCGGAAAGTTTCATTAATACAATCGACAGCAATGACGACGAATCAGATGCAAATAGCAGTGTAGAAGACAGCGGTGACGCCAAAGTAGAAGAACAACATTACCTTTCGTGTATTATTTGTTGTGGAAGGGAGAAGCAAATACTATTTGATCCATGCAAACATTTCAAACTTTGTCAACCATGTTACCAACAACTAAAAGAGAGTGCTCAGAGAAAACAACACAAATATTGTGCCCAATTTGTCGTGCCATTTTTAAAAATGGCACATTTATATATTCTTAATTATTAATTTATAAACATTCCATTTGTGAACTAAATTTAATTTTTTTTTTGTTAATTTTTTTTTGTAAATAAAAGAAATCAAATAAATTTGAATTATATAAAAAAAACTTAAATGTGCAATAACACCATAATGGCTTTATTTTATTCCTTGCATGGAAATAAAGCCATACGAGTTTGTTTTCCAATCGAATGAGAAATAAGGCCATATGGCTTTATTGCCTATGGCTTTATAACACTGCATCTTTTGGAATATCTTTATTACTTAAAAAGTTCAAATGTTTGTAATGAAAACAGTCAAAACCCAACACTGTGCATACTGCCGCCACTAACCTATTTTTTTCCTACTCCATGTTATTGATTGTATCTTCATAATGTGAACTAACAATAATTAAGCAATTCTTAAATATCTAAATAGTAAATTAAAAGACTAGCTATTACCAGACAAAAAATAATAAACTAATTTTCAAATTTATCCATATATACTAGTAGTTCTCAATGGTCTCGTCCGAGGGCAATAGTGTCCTTCCTCTTCAATCGAGTGTGTCTACGATGTTGAAGGATACTTCGAACAAGCGGATTCAGATGTGTTTCCAACTCATTTAAACATCTAGTGACATGTTTTGTAGGCTCGATTTAAACCGTCGAGACTTGAAGATCCTGCGGAATGTTGGAGTTCTTAATGTACCAAGTAGCGGCAGTTATCATTCAAAGGATTTTGTTTTGCTGACGTTGAATTTTCTCCATACTGGAGGCGGAAGCATTGCCCCATAGCTGAATTCCGTAACACCATATTGGTTTCAAAATTGTGTTGTATATTAAAAGTTTGCAATCAATGCTAGGAACGGAGTTTCTGCCAATAACCTACTGAATTGCTATTATTTTCAGTTTCATCTGAGTTAACTTTGCCTCAATGCGATGTTTCCAAGTTAGTCGCCGGTCCAAGTGAATACCTAAATATGTAGCGTAGACGTGTTGGGGTACAACTTGATTGTTGATACGGATATGGGGACGTGATTCACTGCGCAATGTGAATGTTATGTACACATTTCTGTTCATTAACCTTTATTCCCCATTTTTTAGTCCATTCTTCCAGTTGTGTTATGTGGTCCTGAAGTTGTCGCGAGGCATATCTTGGATCACTATGAGTGTTAAGAAAGGCTGTTGATGTGTGTATTTTAATATTTGTTGGCAAGTCTACTGTATATATTAAATACAGGATTGGGCGCAAAATACTACCTTGGGGTACTCAAGCTATAATTGGTTGGGGGCAACTTGTATAAGCTCCATGTTTTATTAAGCAAATATTTTTTTTAAGCAAAAGGCCTTGATGCCATATCTTGTCGAAGGCTTGTGATACATCGATAAAAAGTGCCGAACAGTATTTCTTATCCTCAAATGCCTTTCTTATGACTTTAACAAGTCTGTGAATTTGTTGTCTCCTAAATCCAAACCTATGACCGTGTAAATCATATGTATTGAAATCTAAGAAGTCTTTTTTCTTTTTGCGTTGGTGCAAAATCTCCTTCTGTCGAGTTATTTTTTCAGGGCGAAACTAAGGGGATTATTCCGGAGAATATGGGATTTTGCAATAAAAACACGTACACACCCTTCTATTGGCTGGGACAAATGCTGTCGCTTTTGTAATCTTTACAAAATCAAGTCAATAAGTTGCCATATTCTTCACCGTCGATTATATTATCCTTTACACTTAGATAATGTTGATAATACCACGTGCATTGTGGAAACTGTTGCCATGGCTTTGATGACAATTTACCTTGAGATCCGTTGTTTTCCTTGTGCTGTGTTAGATTCATCTCTGTCATATTCCATGAAGTATTTTGATACCTAGGTGCATTTCCAAGCCTACAGTGAAAAAATTAACATCCTACTAGGTTACTTTATGCGTTCTAACTTATATAAAAATAATTAATCGGGACATCACAGCTTTAAGTTATTGAAAGCGACTATTCCACAATGTATGTAATTCAAACTGGTTATGGCGTTTACATGTCTTTACATTTAAACTAACGCAATTAATATTTTTCCTTTTCATAACTGAAAATATCAACATTTTTATATCTTTTTAAATCCAAAAATTTCCTTGCAATTTTTTCTGTGTTCTACATTTCTTAAAAAGAAATATTTTGTTTAAATTCATTATTTTTCAGAGTTCTTTGATATTCCTTACAAAGAAAATCTTTAATAAAACATTATTTCCTTTCTTTTTCTTGCTTTCAGTAGGTTTTCTTATTTTTTATTTTAGTCTATCTTACGATGTATATTACTTACAATCTTGTACATTTCTTGTTTAGTATATTGAAATAATCTTGAACCCTTTTAAATCCACAAGTACATTTTGTTTTATACTTGTTACAATTTTTTCTGTTTATTTGTGGCAATGCTCCTGGAACTGTGGTAAATCAACATAAAGGACTTCAAAACACAAAAGAAAATATGTGAAATTATTTAAGTGGGTAATAGTTGATTTTATGTTTTATTTGAAAAAGTAAAACTGGACTAGGCTTCTTGAGGTTTGAAATGCTGCAGGTGAGTTGGCATTTCAGTAACTGCGTCAACAATTTGTTTTATTTTTTTACTCAAGGTTTTACAAACAGATAGTCTGTATTATGTAGCAATGCTTAGCTACTTGAATTTTTTATACACCTGGTAAGTTACTTGTAAATACATGACTTAATTATCTTTACATCCGACATGTATTCGGTGCCTCCATAAAATCCATGTGTAAAGTAGTCTGATAAATTCCAATGCTTTTCTGATTTGTCATTAAAATTAGTAACATTCGTTGACCAAGAGCTATACTTGACAAGTATCATTTATTCTTTTGAACTCGATCGGTTAAAAAGGTGTTAGCAGATCTCAGCATCAACAAGTCTCCTGGCCCGGATGAGATTCCAGCATAGCTCCTAAACCAGCGCTCCTCGATTATAGCGCGTTCGTTAGCAGTTATTTTCAGCACGTTGTATCATGCCAGTGAATTTTCAAAGTGTTGGAAGATTGCTAATGTAACGCTGATCGCCAAAAAGGGTGAGGCTAACAACTCCTGCACTCCTAAAATGATGGAAAGTCTAATTAATTTTCATTTTATGACGTAGCTGGAGCCCAACAACTTATTCAGCGACCGACAGTATACTTTCCGTAGAAGGCATGCTACGGTTGACTTGTTGGTTTCCCTGTCGGAACAATGGTGCATACAACATTTCGGCGAAAGTAGATATTTCCCAGACGTTTATTAGACTGTGGCGTGATGGACTTCTCTTTTACACTTGTTGCTTTTGGTGTCGGTGATAATTTTCCCAGAGTTATTTCTAGTTTTCTCAAGAATCGCACTATACGAGTTGTTATAGATCGGATTTCATCAGTTGAGTTCAAGATTAATTGAAAGGTAACGCAAGGCTCCGTTGTTTGTATTCTCATTTTTCTAAATCACCTTCTTTGTCAAACTTTCAACCCTATATATACTCTTTCGCAGATGACAGCAACATTTGTCATTCGTATTCATACAGTAATAAACCGAAACAGTTGGAGGTGGATTCCAAAAGGCAGATCATGAATAATACGCTTAGTCACGATCTCGCAGCAATCGATGTATGGGATCGTGTTAGTAGAATCGATTTTAATATCCGTAAGACTCAATGGTACATGCTTACGTATAGATGTGTATTCGGAAATGATGCTGCATCTGTTACTATGGGTGATATAAGTATTAAGGACTCGAAAGCTCTTGATGTTCTTATCATGAAAATTCAGTGTGATGTCGATGGACAAAGTACATTTTGCCGGTTTCTAAAAAATCTTTCAACTGTCTCGGCTTTCTAAAACGGTATAAAAGATACTTCACTCTATCCGATCTTCGTACTATTTATATCACCTATATCCGTCGAAAAAAAGAATATAACTCCCATGTATTGGCCGGCGCCCTAAAGTCTCTTTTGGAGTTGCTCAACCGAGTACAAGAGAGTGCCAGGGGGCTTATTGGAGGCTGTAAGGTATCCAACTTTATCGATTCTCTAGAGCATCGATACATTGTGGGCTATATTTTACTGTGTTATCGTTACTACAATGGTAAGTGCTTTTGAGAAATTAAGAATCTTGTTTGGCGGTTACTTCACCACTTCTAAATAATTATTTAAGGGGACGATTTACTACTGAAAGAATGCTAAGGAAGAATGTAGTAATTTATTTACTTAAATACTATTATTTTCTGCTTGGTATTAGAACAGTAGTTAATTTAAAAACGAACTTAAGCCTGACTGAAAATTTTAATTAATTTCTTTAAAATGTTACAATAGAAAAACAAAAAAGTATTAGGCATAAAAAGGTTATTATTAAGAACCTTTGACTGAATTTACCTTAAATTTCAAAATTTAATGGGTCAGAGTTCCAGCTATACTTGGTAATTAATTTAGCATATTGTTACTCATTTGCATAAAATTAGTGTTCGAATTAATTAATGTTGCAATTATAATCAAATATTTCGAGCAAAATTTAGCTGTTAAAGTATGTATAAGGAAGATTTGAGTTCTTATGAACGAATCATATGAATTATTTATTTAACACTTATGCTAGTCACTCTAAAGTAGGGTATTTTGGTATCAAATAAGCACAAAAAATCTTAAAGTAAGGTTAAGAAAAACAACCACAAACGGATATGTATGCATAATCATTGTGTAGTACAACAGGAAATACTTCAGCTCTTTTTTATGTTTCGTTTGAGTAGGTTAAACCAACAATAACGTCTAAAACTGATATAAAAAAAATTTAAATAAATAAAAAAAAGAACGCAAAAGAAACTGCATTATATGGCTTTAAGTATTTCCTTTTTTTTGTCGTTTTTGTGATTTCACTTTAAGCTGTTTAGAAAAAGTTTGTTTTGGAAAATGTAATGTTTTGTTGAAAAAGAAAACAAAAGACATAAAGATTTTTAGTATAAATGAGCTTTTACATGCAATCGCATATAAGCATTTCCGTTTCCAGAGATTAAGTGTTTGGTCAACAAGCAATACCAAAGGGGTTTTCAACAAGAAGTTTGTTTTCTAAAACAAAATAAAACAAAAATTTAGATTAAGCTGATTAAAATTTGTATTGTATTACGAAGAGAAAATTTCGGTAATTATGAATTAAAATTGAAATCTGACAAATGTCCACCACGACCACGCTAACAGATGTCGATTCTTTCATTAAAGTTTTTAATCACTTTTTGGAAAAATGGCGGTCCTATTTCGTTAATCACTTCACGGATTTTAAGTTTTAAGGCTGAAATCGATTCGAATGGCTCCGTATAGGCTCTATTCTTAACATAGCCCCACAAAAATTAATCCAGTGGTGTTAAGTCACTCGATCTGGCAGAGCACTTTGTAACGACACGTTTCCGCTGGTTGCTGGGATAGCGACAGCGGCGGCCAGGGTCGTTGCAAATTTTAATAGTTTATTACCGTAGAATGAATGACACGCAATGTTTTATAACTTTATAAAACTTAACACCAGATTTATTTATTCACTAATCTTTACAAGGTGGCTTGTTGTAGTGGACGGTCGGGAATTGTAGCCGAAGAACAGGGAGTCAGCTCGCTGAGGCAATGGGCAGCGGTAGGGACACCAGCAGTCATACAGACGGCAGCGGTGCAGGCAGCGGCGGTCAAGATGGCGCTGTTAAATGGGATGGCGGCAGCGGTACAGGCGGCGGCGGCACTGGCGGCAGGACCTAGTAGAGGGTACTGGCGGTACAGGCAGCGGCGACACTGGCTGCAGGACATAGTAGTGGTCCTGGCGGCAGCGGTATTTGCGGCAGCGGTACAGGCGGCAGCGGTACAGGCGGCGGCGACACTGGCGCAGGACATAGTAGTGGTCCTGGCGGCAGAGGTACAGGCGGCAGCGGTACAGGCGGCGCTACAGGAGGCAGCGGTACAGGCGGCGGCGGCACTGGCGACAGGACCTAGTAGAGGTACTGGCGGCAGCGGCAGGACTTAGTATTGGTACTGACGGCAGCGGTACGGGCTGCGGCGACACTGGCTGCAGGACATAGTAGTAGTCCTGGCGGCAGAGGTACAAATGGCTGCGGTAAAGGCGGCAGCGGAACGGATGGCTGCGAGGAAGCGGCATCGGCATTAATGGCTGCGGTGCAAATGGCTGCGGTAGAGACGGCAGCGGCACGGATGACTGCGGTGCAGATGGCTGCGGTTGAGGCGGCAGCTGCACGGATGTTTTCGGTAGAGACGGCAGTGGCACGGATGGCTGCGGTGCAGATGGCTGCGGTTGAGGCGGCAGCAGCACGGATGGCTGCGGTAGAGGCGGCAGCGGCACGGATGGCTGCGGTAGAGGACGGCAGCAGCACGGATGGCTGCGGTAGAGGCGGCAGCTGCACCAATGGCTGCGGTGCAGATGGCTGCGGTAGAGGCGACAGCGGTATAGATGGCGGCGGCACAGGTGGCCGCGGCGGTAAACTAAGCACTATCTTCGCAGCAGTGATCGCGGGGAATATAAATTCCTTCACAGCCTCAGTCGCACGGTCAAGCTAATCCCCGGTAGAAGATAAACTTCCACCACTTGTAGCCTACTGTCGATAAGAGATTATTGCGGGAATATTAAATTCCTGTCCAACAGATCTCTTATCGGCAGGCGGGCTGTCTGCGGGCAAGAAGTTTTTGCGGAATATTAAATTCCTGTCCAAAAGACTTCCCATCCACAGGCGATCTACTTGCTTTCTGCTGATAAGAAGTTTTTGCGGAATATTAATTCCTGTCCAAAAGACTTCCTATCTGCAGGCGATCTTCCTGCCAATTGATCACGTTTAATAAAATCTTCCGCTTATATACCGGTGCGTTGGTACACACATTCACACACACACACATAGATTATCCATCATGGCCGCATGACAACTATCAGCGGTGTTGTCTCTGACTCACAGGTGGCGCTGTTACGTTCCCGACCGTTAATTTAAATAATATAATAATTAAAATATAATAATTCATAATCTTAAATTAATGAAGGAATTCAACAGTGGGTAATAATAATTAAAATAATAACAATAAGTAATAATAATACAAATAAGAATAATAATGAATAATAATAAAAATAATAAGGAATAACAATAAGAATAATAATAATATGAATAATAATAATAATAAAAATAATAACAATAATCCATTTCCACAAATTAAGAAAAGTATTGATAAGGTGGTGATCTTGTGTAGGTGAAAACGAGGTACGACTTTCACCGTTACAACTTAACTGCTGATTGTCGTAAAATTATGCGATCGAGAAATTTGATTTGCAATAAAACCACCGTCACCGTCCTGTTGAAACCAAATGTCAGATATATCCACGTCGTCCATAATAGGCCAAAATTGATTTGCTAGTATCTCGCGATAATGTGACCCAGTGACCGTTATTTTTGTCTCATCATCGAAAAAAAGGCTAAGTCACGTCTCCAGATCACATAGCGCACCATACAGTAATCCGTTGAGCATGCAAATTCTCCCAATAATCACTCTAGAAATATCAAAAACTCAAATGCGGCAATGTTGTTGTTGACATACCCTGACAAGGGAAAATGAGTTTCAATCAGCAGGTTGTTCCGGAATGAATAGCGCGATGTACGGCGATATTTTTCTTTTAAAGAGAAGTAACACTTCAGGCAACAATGCCTATTTAGTCAAGTACCGTGCTACTTTCTTTAAGAAAGGGATAGAGAAGAGATGAAACAGGTGGTGAAAGTAGAAGGATAGTCGGAAATTAATTGCCGTATAAGACAGCACAGCGACCAGTGACTATGCCTTCATCACTGAACAACCCCACCGACAGTCAATTTTTATTTTTGTAGTGAAAAAACCAAGGTCTTCGTTGGGAATCGAACCCACAACCCCCATACTTACAAGCTAGTACACTACCTTCTAGCCAACAGGGGCACCTAATGGGCGATATGAATGGTCGGTCAGTTGAATCTTGTAAGGCTTCTGTTAATTCTTATGATTGCCTTCTTTTACAACCTGAAGCCAATCTTTGTGAGAATTAAAAACTTGTAATAGAATTCCTCGGACAATTGTGCTGAGAAGTCAGTTCGCACGCTTGAACCGGAAACAATGTCTGGTAACATAATAGCGAATTTTGTTACTTATTATTTGTAACATAATCGCGAATTGTGTTACTTATTTTGGTCAACGTGTGGGAATTGTTAATTTGGCATAATTGTTTTGAGTGTTGTTTTCTTTCTTCTTTTGTTGGTCAACATATGAGAATTGTTGACTTGCATAATTTTTATTATTTTTACACGCGCGGTTTTTTGTTACCAACCCTTGTTGGTATGAAATATGTGGGAATGAACGATTGCTGGCGTTGCAATTATACCTTTTTTTTGATTGCAACTGTTTTTTTATTTATTTTGTATTTTTTTGCTGCAATTTTTAATATTGTATTTTTTATAGCAATTTTTGATTATTTGTATTATTGTATTTTTTATTTTTTTGTTGGTTTCATTATTGTAATATTAGTATAAATTCTGTAATCAATAAAGTAATTTTTGCCAGTAACAATAGAATTGTCAAAGAAAGCGAATCCTTGTTTTATTTTTGAAGAACAACCTTATCCTTGTGCAACACTTGGATAAGCCGTTAAGGACCTGAAGTCAACTAACTTGGTGCACTGCCAAGTTAGTTCAACTTCCCGACACAACAAGGTTAGGCAAGGCAAACGAGCCTGAGCATTAACATTTGGCGACCGTGACAGGACCCTCCACAACTCATCTCCTCATTCATCTACAAGGACTCTCTTCAACCCATCCAAGGATCTCCCAACCAATTAAAAGGATCCTCAGGGCACTATGATGGAATCGGCAGAACAGATCCTTAACCGGCTGCAAGAAATTGGAGAGAAAATTTCTACCATCATCCGGAATTTCTCCAAGGATTCCAGCAGCCGCAAGACCCAAAAATACTATCAGGATCGGCTGTCCATGCTAAGCACTGCTTGGACAGACTTCGATACTGCGGACACACAATTGAGGACCATAAAGGATGTAGATACCAGTCACGAGTATTATACATCCGGCTACTACGATCGGATTCAGACGATGGCCAACAAGTACATAACCATTATGGAAAGTGAGCTCAACAAGCAGAGCGACGGGGCAACAGCTGATGACACTCGTGATCCTGCGCCTACAATGGCAAAACCCGTAAGGAGTAACCTCGACCCTCCACACACGCCAGGGGTAAACCCACCTGCAGCAGATGGCCATTATGGCCTACTCAACCGAGCCAGGGGAAAAATGGCAGCGCTCACTCGGCAGTTAGAGAACCTTCAAGCGCAACCAGGTCAGGATCCGTCTTATTACATTGTGAAAAAATCGACAATTGTTCAACTATGGCAACAACTGGAGAGTATGAACGATGAAGTCCTGGATAAATTTCCAGATCCGGATGCAGTTGGCTATGACACGAGCCGATATGTTCACCTCGAACAAGAGGCTCAGTCAGCGATTATCCAGCTGACAACTGCCACTGGACGTGATCCCTCTTCCACTTCACCCATGGTCAGACCAACTTCACTTCCATTACCCACAATCGCCATTCACAAATTTGATGGCGATTACATGAAATGGTCATCCTTTTCGGATCTCTTCAAGCAAGTGATTCACGAGCAAGGGATGTCCAATGCGCAGAAACTGTGGTACCTGAAGGCCAACGTGAGTGGGGAAGCAGCTACTTTAATCAACCATCTGCCCGTTACAGAGGAAAACTACCAAGCAGCTTGGCAACTGTTGCAGGACCGCTACAACAACAAAAGGGTGATGGTGGCAACAGCAATCCATAGACTGCTCGACCAACCAACAGGCGCCTGCACAGTAACTGCAATCAAACGATTGCACGACACAACAAAAGAATCTTTAGCAGCCCTCTCCAACATGGGTCTGCAAGTGTCGTCATGGGATCCACTTCTAGTCCATCTTCTCATTAAGAAAGTGGACAAAACTGTTCACACGCAATATGAACAATCAATTTCGAATCCAAAGGAGATACAATCACTTGACCATTTTCTCGCCTTTCTCGAAAAACATTTTCAGACGCTTGAAGCTATGGGTTATAAGGAGAAGCCCTCCTCTAGCAGCAAAATCTGTGGGCTAACAGCGCAACCCCACCACGAAATCCGCAATTGCATAATGTGCAATCGAGGATCGCATCCCCTCTATCGGTGCCATGATTTCCTGCAACTGAAACCGTCAACACGGCTCAATCTTGTACAGAAGCACAAGTTATGTGTGAACTGTTTCAGTCAGAGTCATTCCACTAAGCAGTGTACCATCTTGGGACGCTGTCAACAATGCAAGAAAAACCACCACACCCTGGTTCATTTGGAGCCAGTCTCACATGCCAAACCATCCTGGCCAAACAGATCTTGTAATAGGGGTTCACCTGTGCTCACGGAGGAGCGCAAGCCGTTAGCGGAATCAACACCGACAACCTCTGCATCCACAAGGCAGGCAACATCTCTAGTTGCTACACCAGGGGCTGAAACTAAGGGGAGAACAGTAATGCTAACAAATCAAAATCCGTATGTTCTACTGGGCACAGCATTGGTTAAGGTCAGGGCAAATGGGTTGGAGATCTTAGCCAAAGCAGTTCTGGATTCGGGATCCCAAGTCAATTTGGTTACTGAGGGATTAGTTGCACGTCTTGGGCTGGCTGCAAGATCGTCATCCATTTCCATCAATGGCATTGGGAAGACCAGAACCAGGGTGCAGAATCGAGTCAATGTCGAACTTCTGTCACGACTCAAC
>JASKUP010000321.1:0-43451 GCA_030448955.1 Trichopoda pennipes
ATATACTAAAATACACTTAAATATACCAGAATACACAAAAATATACTAAAATAGATTAAAATATAATGGAATACACTAAAATATACTAAAATACACTAAAATATACTAAAATATCCTTAAATATACTAAAATACACTAAAATACACTAAAATACACTAAAATATACTAAACTACACTAAAATATACTAAAATACACTAAAATATACTAAAATGCACTAAAATATATTAAAATACAGTAAAATATACTAGAATACACTAGTATATACGAAACTATACTAATATATACTACAATACAATAAAATATACTAAAAAACACTAAAATATACTGAAATACCCAAAAATGTACTAAAATACACTAGAATATACTAGAATATAATAAACTACACTAAAATATACTAAAATACACCAAAATATACTAAAGTACAATAAATTATACTAAAATACACTAAAATATACTAAAATACACTACAATATACTAAAATACTCTAATATATACTAAAATACACTAAAATATACTAAAATACACTAAAATATACCAGAATACACAAAAATATACTAAAATACATTAAAATATACTAGAATACACGAAAATATACTAAAATACACTAAAATATACTAAAATACACTAAAATATACTAAAATACACCAAAATATACTAAGGTACAATAAATTTTACTAAAATACACTAAAATATACTAAAATACACTACAATATACTAAAATACTCTAATATATACTAAATACACTAAGGTATACTAAACTACACTAAAATATACTAAAACACACTAAAATATACTAAAATGCACTAAAATATATTAAAATACAGTAAAATATACTAGAATACACTAGTATATACGAAAATATACTAATATATACTACAATACAATAAAATATACTAAAAAACACTAAAATATACTGAAATACCCAAAAATGTACAAAAAATACACTAGAATATACTAGAAGATAATAAACTACACTAAAATATACTAAAATACACCAAAATATACTAAAGTACAATAAATTATACTAAAATACACTAAAATATACTAAAATACACTACAATATACTAAAATACTCTAATATATACTAAAATACACTAAAATATACTAAAATACACTAAAATATACCAGAATACACAAAAATATACTAAAATACATTAAAGTATACTAGAATACACGAAAATATACTAAAATACACTAAAATATACTAAAATACACTAAAATATACTAAAATACACTAAAATATACCAGAAAACACAAAAATTTACTAAAATAGATTAAAATATAATAGAATACACTAAAATATACTAAAATACACTAAAATATACTAAAATGCACTAAAATATATTAAAATACAGTAAAATATACTAGAATACACTAGTATATACGAAAATATACTAATATATACTACAATACAATAAAATATACTAAAAAATACTAAAATATACTGAAATACCCAAAAATGTACTAAAATACACTAGAATATACTAGAATATAATAAACTACACTAAAATATACTAAAATACACCAAAATATACTAAAGTACAATAAATTATACTAAAATACACTAAAATATACTAAAATACACTAAAATATACCAGAATACACAAAAATATACTAAAATACATTAAAATATACTAGAATACACGAAAATATACTAAAATACACTAAAATATACTAAAATACACTAAAATATACTAAAATACACTAAAATATACCAGAATACACAAAAAAATACTAAAATAGATTAAAATATAATAGAATACACTAAAATATACTAAAATACCCTTAAATATACTAAAATACACTAAAATATACTAAACTACACTAAAATATACTAAAATACACTAAAATATACTAAAATGCACTAAAATATATTAAAATACAGTAAAATATACTAGAATACACTAGTATATACGCAAATATACTAATATATACTACAATACAATAAAATATACTAAAAAACACTAAAATATACTGAAATACACAAAAATGTACTAAAATACACTAGAATATACTAGAATATAATAAACTACACTAAAATATACTAAAACACACCAAAATATACTAAAGTACAATAAATTATACTAAAATACACTAAAATATACTAAAATACACTACAATATACTAAAATACTCTAATATATACTAAAATACACTAAAATATACTAAAATACACTAAAATATACCAGAATACACAAAAATATACTAAAATACATTAAAATATACTAGAATACACGAAAATATACTAAAATACACTAAAAAAATACTAAAATACACTAAAATATACTAAAATACACTAAAATATACCAGAATACACAAAAATATACTAAAATAGATTAAAATATAATAGAATACACTAAAATATACTGAAATACACTAAAATATACTATAGTACTGTAGCGACACGTTTTCGCGTTATGCTGGGGTAAAGCTCGCGGCGTCCAGGGTTCGTTACAAAAAAATGTTTTTCAATTAATCACAAGAGACACTTTTGTTTTTAAAAAAAATTCTTTTATTTAAAATTCACTCTTAAAATAAGTTATAATTAAACTGCACCACAACGGAGCACGCCAACGATGATCATCCGCTTCGTGGCCTTCAAGACCTTTCGTCTCCACTTTCCGTCGGCTAGCCTACTGCTTCTCACACTGGAGCGAATAAAATTCTGTTCCAGTCTGAGCAGAACAGTTGGCCTGTCCACCAATTTTTGACTTGTCGCGGTTGTCACGAATAAGATTCTGAGACAACCTTTCCACGTCGAAATTGGTGTTAGCCTATTGACGAACTTGTCCGTCTTGTTCAGCTAGGGCGAATAAAATTCTGGCCTTGCTGACCAAAGCGCGGCCTGGTTCTGGGCTCCGTCACCTGGGCGAATAAAATTCTGGCCAGATGAAGCAGCGACAGCACTTACTGGGCCTGCCGATGACGATCAACCTCTACGTGGCCTATTGACGATCTCGTCCGTCTTGTTCAGCTAGGGCGAATAAAATTCTGGCCTTGCTGAACAAAGCGCGGCCTGGTTCTAGGCTCCGTCACCTGGGCGAATAAAATTCTGGCCAGGTGAAGTAGCGACAGCACTTACTGAGCCGGAGACCTTAGCGAGTCTCGCTTAATTCAAAGTCGAATAAGATTCTGGCTTTGATTGAACGAGAGTAACCTATTTGCAAGACTATTTTAATTAAGTTGAATAAAATTCTAACTCACTTAAAAGAAGTCTTGCCCGGTTGCTTGCCCGTGGCCAACTCCACTTAAAAACGTAATTATCTCGCTTTTATATGTCCTGCCAGGCACACATACACACCCATACCACTAAACTACAGCTGATTGCTACTGTTTAGGGTTGTGTTTAATGGTATGTTCTTCTCACGGATGTATTCTCGTGTTAATAGGTGGCGCTTCTTAACGGCTATTATAATTTCAAATATTTCATTAACAAATAATAAATGTAATTATAAAATATAATTATGAATTATATAAAATGAAAAGTGTATAATAATAATAATGTTCTCGTTTAAAACAAATTATAAAATTCATTAAACAATAAATTTTCAGAAATGTAAAAAGTGTAAAAATTTGTGAAATTCAAAAAAAAAATTACAAAATTTGAAAAACATATATATATAGAGTCTAATTGCTTGTGATTGAATTGCTATGTGATCCAAAAACGAGCCTGCCGACTTTTGGTCGTCACATTGCCTCCCCTCTCCGACAGAACAAGAAATAAAAAAAATTCAATAAAAAGTGTCAGGGGTTTTCTTTTCCTTTCAATTCAAGCTTGGAATAAATAAATTTGTATCAATAAAAAACTGGTTTTAAATCGCCGACATGTGCCGTACGTGTTTCATCATTGGTTTGATTCTTAAGTTTGACAATAACGGGAGAAATATTACTAGATACTGAGTACGGACCACCGAATTTTGGAGTTAGCTTGGCCGCAAAATTTTCGCTTGATTTCGATAACGGATGTTGTCTAGCAAGTACCAATTCACCAATTTTCGGTTTCCATTTCCAAAGACGTAAATTATAGTCGCGTTGTTCTTCGGTCGCCGCGTTGGCTATGTTTTTTCTGACGATGTCAAAAACTTGTTTCATTTCTTCCGCCCGTTTTCTGGGAGGAATTTCACCCGCAGGTCGTTGTCGTGTGATCTTATGCCGCTGGCAGGATTCACATTTACGCACATATCTGCTGATATCTCGAAACATTCGAGGCCAATAATAGCGTGTGGCTATTCTACTGCTTGTTTTCTTTATACCAAGATGGCCGGCTGTCACACAGTCGTGATTTTCCTCCAATACTCGTTGCCGTAGTGTATTAGGCACACATAGTTTCCAGGGATTTGGATCATCTCCATGTAACGGCCGAGAAAAATGCCGATATAATTGACCGTTTACTTCACTGTAATTAGGATATTTTTCTGGATGTTGTAGAATGTGTTTCCTCCGTTTCTTCAACCAAGAGCATTCTTCGGTTGTCGTAGGTGTATTGGCCACATTTGCGGTTACTCGTGGTTGCCGTGATAGGGCGTCAGCCACTATATTCTGCTTTCTTTTCCGATACTTTATTTCACTTCGTTCGTCTGGACGGTGATCCGTTATAGTACGGTGCCCTTTGAATCTTGGTGCGCTTGTTCTTTGAATTGAGATGGACTTGGCGGAGGTTGCATATTCAATTTTCGTGTTTGGGTTTTTGAAATCGGTGTTCAACCCTGCGCAGCTGATGGTAGCTTCGAAATTTCGCAAAAACTCCAAACCCAACAGCATCTCTTCACAACATCCTGGCATAATGAGGAAAGTACACTTTTTAGTTTTGGTTCCGAAAGAAACAGTGTATTCGACACCTTGCGTGAGTCGTTTGGTTGTACCATCGGCTAGGGTTATTTTCCGATCCTCTGTAACAGGTTTTGAAGTGGCCTTCAGTTTAGCGAATAGAGATGGTTTGATGAAATTTTGTGACGCCCCGGAGTCAATAGTAGCGGTTATAACTTCTCCGTCTATTATTATGGTTGCTCTTAGACGTGTTGCTTCACAATTCAATTTCGTCTTATTTCCCGAGGGTGGTCTGCTTGGAGGTACGTCGAGCCTCAGTCTTGGCACCCTCTGCTTATGTTTTCCCGCACGGTGCGAATTATTTGGGCCCTTATCCCCTTGATGACCTTTGACTCCACAAAACTTGCAAGTGTCGTGCTGGATAGTATTGGCGTTTGCGGATCGTGATGTCATTGGATGTTGATCATTGCCATGGGAGGATGAATCTTTTATACTCTCCAGATCTTCTGCGAGTGCAATTAGTTCGTCCAGTGAAGTGAAATCCTTGCGTCGAAATTCTCTCTAATTTTTGGTCTTCATTCAATTCCGAATGTCGCATTAGGTCCTGTAGGGCTAGTACGTAGTCTTTAAAGGGTTCCTGTATTCCTTGTCTTCGTTTCTTTATCTCGTCTTCCAACCTTTCGTAGTATCTTGGTGGGAGAAAGTATGTACAAAAGTCTCTTCTGAAGGTGACCCAAGTAGACCAAGATTTGTTGTTGTTACGAAACCAGACTAGTGCGCGGTCTTTGAAAAATTCTGGCATAATTTGTGGTAAATGGTTGAGTGAGACACAATACATTTGCGCTAGCTCCTCTATCCTCTCCACAAATTCAAGCGGGTCACGCGTGCCATTGTATCGTAAACCCCACTTTCGCACTGTCTCGATAATGTTGATCCTGAGCGCAATCATTTCTGGATCCGTACGAGTTTCACGCTCTGCTTCTCCTCCTGCGAGTGACTTTGACATCGTATGGGTAGCTTCTTCTGTCACACTTCGTGCAAAACCGGTGGTTTCATATCTTGACTGGATATTTAGTAACCGTTTTGCATGGTCCTCATCGTGTTCACCAGCTAGGAATTTAGCCCATCGTCTTCTAAGTTCTTCGACGGTACCCGTTGTATCCAGTTGAAATTCATTTAAGTAGGATACTAAATCGTCCCGTTTAAGGGAATAAGCCCAGGATGATTTTAACATTTTGTTTTTTTTTTTTTTTAATTTTTTTTTTCTTTCTGTAATTAATTTATATTGGTTTTTTTTTTATTTAAATTTTTTTTTTTTGTATGGTGTATACTAATAATGAGAAATAAAATTCTTTTTTTTTTTTTTGCAATAAACACTTTTATTTGTTGATAACAAAAAATGGAGAAAATCAGTTTTTTTTTTTTTTAAGTTTTAAGAAATATAAATATTGGTTTTGTAGTTGGGGTATAATTTTTTTTTTCTTTCTTTAAAAGGTTTTGTTTTCTTTTTAGTTTATTAATTTTTTTTTTTTCCTTTAAGAATTTATTTTTTTTTTTTTTGTTAAAGTTCTATTTTCTTTCTTTTTTTTTTTTTTTTTAATTGGGACTTTCACACTGTCCCTGCTCGGGCGCCATTGTAGCGATTGTAGTGGAACCACCCTAATGTAAATACCTAACACAACAAACTAAAAAGTTTAAATCAAATTTCTCAAGTGCAATGCACTAGCAATGCACTTATGTTTGTTGTTATACTTTACATACATGCAAATGATGAATGGCCTTGAACGGGCATTTACATAGCGTGTGTGTGTCAAGCGGTGAGTTTCAGGTGACACATTTATTTTGTGGAAAGAAATCCCAAAATGAATGCAATAAGAACCAGGTCACATTTCACTTTTCATAATAACACTAGTAATATTTATAATAACATTTGTATATAAATAATATTAATAAATTAAGTTCTAGACTAATAATAATCTTCTCACAGTCGCAATATAAACGGCTGAAATTGAGGGAAGAAAAACAATCTTTGTTCATTCATCCTAGCTCCCAGTTGAGCTGGATTTGACTGCTCCAAGCTGAGCACAGATAATTGAACCAAAATAAAAAGATTAATGAACAAAAAAAAGTACAAACCTTTTTTATTTAAAACAAATTAAAATAAAATAAGAACGCTTTTATTACATGGCGATCCTGCCAGATCTGAGAGTGCTCAAATTATAAGAGCACCCAGACAAAATTGGTTTAAGGAAAGATAATTTTTTGCATCCTGCCAAGCTTGAGAGTGCTCCTGAGCACCCAGGCGAATTTAATTTTGGTTCCTGACGGCAGCCGAGACCCGTCAGAGGAAGAAGTGTCTGGCCAAAAGACACAGACAAGGCGAGGACGACCATTTACACAACACCAAGGACCACACAAGCCTAATGATGATGATGAAAGAAAAATCAAATTCTTAGAATCTGCAATATGTTTCAATAACTACAATAACAGCAACATCAGCAACAACATAATGAACAGTAACAGCAATATCAACAAATCATAATGCCACAGGAGCTGGCAACAACAAAATCAATTTCAACAACAACAGCATGATCAGCAGCAACAACAACAACATTAAAAACAACAATAACAAAAATATAAGTATAATCTTAAATTTTAATAATTAGCTTATAAAAGGAGTGCGATTTTATTACGCACCCTTAGGGAACGGAGGCGACTTCGCCCGTGTTCACAAAATTTTTTTTATATAATTTTAATATACTTATAAATTTTTTAAGTAAATTTATAATGAATATATCTAATATATTTAATAAAAATATATTTAATATTTAATAATATAATTCGTTTAGTAACATACCCTTTAAAAATTTTAAATAATAGAAATTCTTTTAAATTTGTAAATAAATTTTAAAATGAACATTTAAAAATCATTTTAGAGAATATTAAACTTTTTTTAAATTTAATAACAAATCCTTTTATAATTTTTGAATGATGAGAATTCTTTTAAATTTATAAATAAATTTAATAATGAATGGATATAATTTAATTGAAAATTTCCTTTGTAAATGGACCTTATAATGGAAAATTTTAAATAGAATTGGAGAAACAGCTCCAAAATTTGGATATACTATTGGAAAAATAAGGAGAGAGGAAGAGAAAGATTTTTAGAAACAGAATAAGAATTGCAGTAGAATGGACAAGCATATTAAATAGAGCAAGAATACTAAGGGAAGAATTTGAAAAATCATACAAATGTTTGAACGTAGATAGACCCACTAAACAGGAAACATTGCATAAACATTTTTCAATTCTCTTGGAAAATGTGGAAAAAATTAGAATCCTTTTTAATGAAAATTACAATAGGCTAACCGAAGCACACAAAGCAGCGGCCGAGGCATTTTTTCTAGATATTAAATATAGAGTATTACAAATAGCTAATAAAAAAGAATTCAACATAGAATTACCACCTACTTTGCAGGAACCGATAGAAATACAGAAAATTCTTTCACAGCAGACTAACAATAAAGGCCCAATAATGGCACAAACACCAATTGACTTTCTAAATACAGCTGCAAAGCTCATTCCAGAGTTCGATGGTAAATCTGATAATTTGCGATCATTTCTTGACGCACTGACTCTACTCGATTCAATAAAAGGCTCTAACGAAGCACTGGCAATAACCCTCATAAAGACAAAATTAAAAGGTAACGCCAGAAACCTCATTAATGACGAGAACACAATACTTCAGATAATAGGCAAATTGAAAACTTCAGTAAAAGGCGAGTCAGTAGAAGTACTAACCGCAAAAATTTTAAACATTAAACAGAACAATAAAACTGCGACTAGTTATTGCGACGAGATCGCAAAATTGACAAAATCCGTGGAAACCGCTTACATATCCGATGGATTACCCACTGATATAGCGGGTAAATATTCTACGCAAGTTGCAGTAAAAGCACTTACGAAGAACTGCACCTTGGATAAGGTAAAACTTATCATGGAAGCAGGACAATTTAATAGCATGAACGAGGCTATTAGCAAATTTGTCAACAGTTGCACAGAAGCAACTGGACAACAGAATTCTATCCTATACTACAGGCAGGGACACAATACTTGGAATAATAACTTCCGAGGTAACCGACCAAGATTCCGTGGAAGACACAACTTCCCGGTGAATAATAGGGACAACGGTAACATTAACAGTGACTATAACAACCGTAGTAACAATAATAATATTAATTTCAACAATACCCAGAGACGGAACACCAATAGTAATTTTAGAACGCGAAATTATGTAAGAGCAACTGACTCACTTCAGTCGGAAAACTCAGAGGAACCCCTAAGATTAACCCAATAGAAAACAAAATATACAATATCAATCTCAACTTATGTTATTTCATTTCAATTAAAATACACAACACCAATCACACAGCCACACTTTTAGTAGATACAGGCGCGGACATCTCTTTAATAAAAACAAAATTTATAGAAACACACAAAGTAAATAAACATATAACAACTGCACTCAGTGGAATAGGACAAGGCAAAATTAAATCCTTAGGAAAAGTATATTTGGATTTACATTTTCAAAAATGGCTAATAACACACGACTTCCAAACAGTCCAGGATGACTTTCCAATACCATTTGATGGAATTATTGGAATTGATTTCATCAAAAGGCATAACTGTATATTAAATTTTAGAGAAAATAATGAAAACCTTGTCTTACGACCAAACTCCTTAACACACACAATAGAAATACCACTAACAAGTAATATTGAAGAAATTATTTTACCACCTAGGTCAGAGGTAATACGCCAATTAAAACTAGAAGACTCAAATACAGATATATTAATTCCAAATCAGGAAATACAACCTGGTGTATTAATACCAAACATACTAGTAAAATCCAACAATGCCTTTATACGTATCTTAAACACAAATAACACAATAGTAACAATCAAAAAACACAATATAAAAACTGAAAACCTTTCTGATTACAACATTATTAACAATAAACCAAACAAAAATACACAACGAAAAGAAGAAATAATTAACATATTGAGGAAAAACTTTCCAGAACAATTTAAAAGTAAACTCACAGAATTATGCACAGTATATAGTGATATTTTCGGGTTAGAATCTGAACCAATAACCAGTAATAATTTCTATAAACAAAAATTGAGATTAAATGACACACAACCTGTATATATAAAGAACTATCGCGTACCACACGCACATAAGGAAGAGATTGATAGACAAATTGAGAAATTGAAACAAGACAAAATTGTAGAACCCTCATATTCGGAATACAACAGTCCAGTTTTACTTGTGCCAAAGAAATCGTTACCAAATTCGGACAAAAGAAAATGGAGACTCGTGATAGATTACAGACAAATAAATAAAAAACTTATAGCGGACAAATTCCCATTGCCCAGAATTGATGACATATTAGACCAACTTGGAAGAGCTAAGTATTTTTCTTGCCTAGATTTAATGTCTGGTTTTCACCAAATTTCATTGGAAGATAATTCCAGAGACTACACGTCATTTTCAACCAATAGTGGCTCATACAGATTCACCAGACTACCTTATGGTATAAAAGTAGCACCAAATTCTTTTCAAAGAATGATGACAATTGCTTTCAGCGGCCTAAAGCCAAACCAAGCCTTCTTATATATGGACGACTTGGTTGTATTAGGATGTTCAGAAAAACACATGCTTTTAAATTTACAGGACATATTTGATTTATGTCGCAGACATAACCTAAAACTTAACCCTGAAAAATGTTCCTTTTTTATGAGAGAAGTAACCTATTTAGGACATAAATGCACAGACAATGGAATATTACCAGACGATTCCAAATATTCGATAATAGAAAATTATCCTACACCTACGGACGCTGACAGTGCAAAAAGATTTGTAGCCTTTTGTAACTACTACAGAAAATTTATACCAAACTTCTCAGAATATTCCAGACATTTAACGAGATTATCAAAAAAAGGAACCCCTTTCGAATGGACAAAAGACTGTGACAACGCATTTAAATACCTAAAGAAAGCACTAATGAGTCCTACTTTACTTCAATACCCTGACTTTGATAAAGAGTTCTGTATAACAACAGACGCAAGTAAACATGCTTGCGGTGCAGTCCTTACACA
Organism: Trichopoda pennipes; assembly: GCA_030448955.1. Taxonomy (NCBI): domain Eukaryota; kingdom Metazoa; phylum Arthropoda; class Insecta; order Diptera; family Tachinidae; genus Trichopoda; species Trichopoda pennipes. The sequence goes on from JASKUP010000321.1 coordinate 10,929, forward strand.
GAAATACCAAGGCAAACATCTTCCAGTAGCATACGCTTCAAGAACATTCACACAGGGTGAAAGTAATAAATCGACAATAGAACAAGAACTAGCTGCAATACATTGGGCAATTACTTATTTTCGACCATACGTATACGGAAAACACTTTGTTGTCCGTACAGACCACAGACCACTATCCTACCTATTTTCGATGAAAAACCCGAGTTCCAAATTGACAAGAATAAGACTGGACTTAGAGGAATACAATTTTACTGTTGAATATCTTAGGGGAAAAGATAATTATGTAGCGGACGCATTATCCCGCATTAATATTGAGGAATTCAGAAATTTTACCAAGACTAACAATATACTATTGAGCATGACTACAAGATCAATGACTAAAAAGGCACAACATATGGCAAATAATATTAAGGATAAAAAGTATCAGGAAGAGGAAACTAATAAGCCCAATATATACATACCACTAAATAACACTGACGTCAGAAAATATCATAAATTGAGATTTAGCCTAAATAAATGCTATATAAAGCAAGGCAAAGTGGTACTAACATACATAAATGTTAATGACTTATTTACTAATGGGAAGATTGACTTAGGACAATTTTTCCCTAGGCTAGCAAAAGTGGCCGGTAAATTAAATATAAAGAAATTGCAAGTGGCACCTAGTGAGAAAATTTTCGAATTTGTCTCAAGTACTGAATTTAAAGAAAAGGGCAATAAATATTTAGATAAATTAATAGTAGCGCTACTAAATGAGGTGACCCACATAAAAAATGATACTAAGAAGGATACTAAGGCCATAGAGAGGATAATGAAACAATACCATGATGACCCCGCAGAAGGTGGACATTCAGGTGTTTCTAGAACTCTAAATAAGATCAAGAGATATTATTATTGGAAAAACATCACTAAAGATGTGACCAAATATGTTAAATCATGCCAAACATGTCAAAGATCAAAAATAACAAAACACTTAAAAGGTCCAATGATAATTACACCTACGCCTACGCAGGCGTTTGATACAGTAATTGTAGACACAATAGGTCCTTTTCCCAAATCCTACAATGACAACGAATACGCGATCACTATTGTATGTGATTTGACAAAATATCTAGTAACTATACCAATTAGGGACAAAAGTGCAAAGACAGTAGCCAGAGGAATTTTTGAACAATTTATACTTACCTATGGACCAATGAAGACGTTCATTTCGGACATGGGTACTGAATACAAAAATTCGATACTCACAGAAATATGTGAATTATTAAAAATAAACAAAATTACATCAACAGCCTATCACCATCAAACACTAGGTACAATAGAAAGAAGTCATAGGACTTTTAACGAATACATTCGCTCATATATTTCAGTTGACAAAACTGACTGGGACGAATGGATAGGATATTTCACATACTGCTTCAACACTACTTCTTCTACAGCACACAATTATTGTCCTTATGAACTAGTATTTGGTAAAATCCCTAATGATTTTACACAGTTTAACAGTGGGAAGGATATTACACCACTTTATAATGTAGATGACTACGTTAAGGAATTAAAATATAGATTAGAAATAGCACTTAGTAGAGCTAGAATATTATTAGACAAAAATAAACTTAAGCGTAAATTAGATTATGACAAAACAATAATAGACCATAACTTTAATATAGGAGATTTAGTTTTACTTAGAAATGAGACCGGACACAAACTAGAAGTCCAATATAAGGGTCCATATAAAATTAAGAAAATAGACTTAAGAAATAATGTAACCATAGAAGATAAGAGAACACATAAAACACAAATAGTAAATAAGAATAGACTTAGGTTATACAATAAATAAATAAATTACTCCGGAGTACACTTAAGATCACTTATAATTAGGGATAAGCTTATATAACTAAACTTAATTTTATAACTTTAATTCATAATACAATGTAAAAGAATGTCCATAAAACTACCGTTATATGAACATTCTTGCGAAAAGTGGAGATGTAGTGGAACAACCCTAATGTAAATACCTAACACAACAAACTAAAAAGTTTAAATCAAATTTCTCAAGTGCAATGCACTAGCAATGCACTTATGTTTGTTGTTGTTATACTTTACATACATGCAAATGATGAATGGCCTTCAACGGGCATTTACATAGCGTGTGTGTGTCAAGCGGTGAGTTTCAGGTGACACATTTATTTTGTGGAAAGAAATCCCAAAATGAATGCAATAAGAACCAGGTCACATTTCACTTTTCATAATAACACTAGTAATATTTATAATAACATTTGTATATAAATAATATTAATAAATTAAGTTCTAGACTAATAATAATCTTCTCACAGTCGCAATATAAACGGCTGAAATTGAGGGAAGAAAAACAATCTTTGTTCATTCATCCTAGCTCCCAGTTGAGCTGGATTTAACTGCTCCAAGCTGAGCACAGATAATTGAACCAAAATAAAAAGATTAATGAACAAAAAAAAGTACAAACCTTTTTTATTTAAAACAAATTAAAATAAAATAAGAACGCTTTTATTACACGATACGTTTTCGCGTTATGCTGGGGTAAAGCTCGCGGCGTCCAGGGTTCGTTACAAAAAAATGTTTTTCAATTAATCACAAGAGACACTTTTGTTTAAAAAAAAAATTCTTTTATTTATAATTCACTCTTAAAATAAGTTATAATTAAACTGCACCACAACGGAGCACGCCAACGATGATCATCCGCTTCGTGGCCTTCAAGACCTTTCGTCTCCACTTTCCGTCGGCTAGCCTACTGCTTCTCACACTGGAGCGAATAAAATTCTGTTCCAGTCTGAGCAGAACAGTTGGCCTGTCCACCAATTTTTGACTTGTCGCGGTTGTCACGAATAAGATTCTGAGACAACCTTTCCACGTCGAAATTGGTGTTAGCCTATTGACGAACTTGTCCGTCTTGTTCAGCTAGGGCGAATAAAATTCTGGCCTTGCTGACCAAAGCGCGGCCTGGTTCTGGGCTCCGTCACCTGGGCGAATAAAATTCTGGCCAGGTGAAGCAGCGACAGCACTTACTGGGCCTGCCGATGACGATCAACCTCTACGTGGCCTATTGACGATCTCGTCCGTCTTGTTCAGCTAGGGCGAATAAAATTCTGGCCTTGCTAAACAAAGCGCGGCCTGGTTCTGGGCTCCGTCACCTGGGCGAATAAAATTCTGGCCAGGTGAAGTAGCGACAGCACTTACTGAGCCGGAGACCTTAGCGAGTCTCGCTTAATTCAAAGTCGAATAAGATTCTGGCTTTGATTGAACGAGAGAAACCTATTTGCAAGACTATTTTAATTAAGTTGAATAAAATTCTAACTCACTTAAAAGAAGTCTTGCCCGGTTGCTTGCCCGTGGCCAACTCCACTTAAAAACGTAATTATCTCGCTTTTATATGTTCCTGCCAGGCACACATACACACCCATACCACTAAACTACAGCTGATTGCTACTGTTTAGGGTTGTGTTTAATGGTATGTTCTTCTCACGGATGTATTCTCGTGTTAATAGGTGGCGCTTCTTAACGGCTATTATAATTTCAAATATTTCATTAACAAATAATAAATGTAATTATAAAATATAATTATGAATTATATAAAATGAAAAGTGTATAATAATAATAATGTTCTCGTTTAAAACAAATTATAAAATTCATTAAACAATAAATTTTCAGAAATGTAAAAAGTGTAAAAATTTGTGAAATTCAAAAAAAAAATTACAAAATTTGAAAAATATATATATGTAGAGTCTAATTGCTTGTGATTGAATTGCTATGTGATCCAAAAACGAGCCTGCCGACTTTTGGTCGTCACAGTACCCTTAAATATACTAAAATACACTAAAATACACTAAAATATACTAAACTACACCAAAATATACTAAAATACACTAAAATATACTAAAATGCACTAAAATATATTAAAATACATTAAAATATACTAGAATACACTAGTATATACGAAAATATACTAATATATACTACAATACAATAAAATATACTAAAAAACACTAAAATATACTGAAATACCCAAAAATGTACTAAAATACACTAGAATATACTAGAATATAATAAACTGCACTAAAATATACTAAAATACACCAAAATATACTAAATTACAATAAATTATACTAAAATACACTAAAATATACTAAAATACACTACAATATACTAAAATACACTAAAATATAATACAATATACTAAAATACTCTAATATATACTAAAATACACTTAAATATAACAGAATACACAAAAATATACTAAAATACATTAAAATATACTAGAACACTAAAATATACTAAAATAAACTAAAATATACTAAAATACACTAAAATATACTAAAATACACTAAAATATACTAAAATACACTAAAATATACTAAAATACACTAAAATATACTAAAATACACTAAAATATACTAAAATACACTAAAATATGCTAAAATACACCAAAATATACCAAAATACACTAGAATATACTAAAATACACTAAAATACACTACAATATACTATAATAAAATATACTAAAATATAATAAAATACACTAAAATATACTAAAATACACTACAATATACTAAAATACTCTAAAATATACTAAAATACATTAGAATATACTAAAATACACTAAAATATACTAAAATACACTAAAATATACTAGAATACACTAAAATATACTAAAGTTCACTAAAATATACCAAAATACACTAAAATATACTAGAATACACTAAAATACACTAAACTATACTAAAATACACTAAAATATACTGAAATACAATAAAATATACTAAAATACACTCAAATATACTAAATAACACTAAAAAAATACTAAAATAAACTAAAATATACTCAAATACACTAAAATATACTAAAATACACTAAAATATACTAGAAAACCCTAAAATATACTAAAATACACTAAAATATACTAAACTACACTAAAATATACAAAAATATATTAGAATACACTAAAATATACCAAAATATACTAAAATACACTAAAATATATTAAAATACAATAAATTATACTAAAGTACACTAAAATATACTAAAATACACTACAATATACTAAAATACACTAATATATACTAGAATATACTAAAATATACTAAAATACACTAAAATATACTAAAATACACTAAAACATACTAGAATATACCAAAATATACTAAAATGCACTAAAATATATTAGATTACACTAAAATATCGTAGAATAGATTAAAATATACTAAAATACACTATAATATACTAAAATACACTAAAGTACAATACAATATACCATAATACACTAAAATATACTAAAATATACTCAAATACACTAAAATATACTAAAATACACTAGAATATAGTAAAATACACAAAAATATACTAAAATACACTTAAATATACTAAAATACACTAAATATACTAAAATACCCTAGAATATACTAAAATACACTAAAATATAATACAATATACTTTAATACACTAAAATATACCAAAATATACTAAAATACACTAAAATATACCAAAATACACTAGAATATAGTAAAATACACAAAAATATACTAAAATACACTAAAGTATACTAAAATACTCTAAAATATACTAAAAAACACTAAAATATACTAAAATACACTAAAATATACCAGAATACACTAAAATATACTAAAATACAAGAGTATATACTAAAATACACTAAAATATAATATAATATAAAATAATACCCTAAAATATACTAAAATATACTAAAATACAGTAAAATATACTAAAATACACTACAATATACTAAAATACTCAAAAATATACTAAAAAACTCTAAAATATACTAAAATACACTAAAATATACCAGAAAACACAAAAATGTATTAAAATATACTAGAATACACTAAAATATACTAAATTACACCAAAATATACTAAAATACACTATTATATACTAAAATACACTAAAATATACTGAAATACACTAGAATATACTAGAATATAATAAACTACACTAAAATATACTAAAGTACACCAAAATATACTAAAATACACTAAAATATACTAAAATATACTAGAATATACTAAAATACACTAAAATATAATACAATATACTAATATACTCTAATATATACTAAAATACACTAAAATATACTAAAATACACTAAAATATAACAGAATACACAAAAATATACTAAAATACATTAAAATATACTAGAACACACTAAAATATACTAAAATACACTAAAATGTACTAAAATACACTAAAATATACTAAAATACACTAAAATATACTAAAATACACTAAAATATACCAAAATACACTAAAATATGCTAAAATACACTAAAATATACCAAAATACACTAGAATATACTAAAATACGCTAAAATACACTACAATATACTATAATAAAATAAAATATACTAAAATATAATAAAATACACTAAAATATACTAAAATACACTACAATATACTAAAATACTCTAAAATATACTAAAATACATTAGAATATACTAAAGTACACTAAAATATACTAAAATACACTAAAATATACTAGAATACACTATGTTACGGGCAGGCTACATTTCCTGAAACTAGTATTCCCCGTCAATGGCCTACCAATAAAACCGGGGTTAAGGGGTATGAGGAGTTAACCCGCTAGCTCTTAGTACTATATTCGTTGGTTCTTAACCCGTGTTTTACGCGTAGCATATAACACACTCTCACACCCTGGGAGCATGCAAATTTTTCAAAAGATCGAAGAGAAAATACGTTGAAACCCCCTTTCCACCTTTATTATATCCTGTTAGAGACATCCCTCCCTAATGATTAAACTTAGTGACACATTCTTTTTTTCCTTTTATTGCTCTTATAATGGGGTAAAAAAAATTATTTCATTTATAATATCTTAACTAACTATTTTATTATTAAATTGGTAATTCAGTAATCCTTATATTTATTAATCCAAGTAAGTGAAATTACAAGTGAATTTATTACATCTTAACTAACAAAGCGAACCACCCTACTGTAGTGTACCTACATGCATACATTTACTGGAAATCTTTGTAAAGCCGAGCAAATGGGAACAATTTGGAATTAAGTTAAGTTAAATAATTAATTAGGTATACATACATTTTATTCACTGTTTCATTCCGGTTTTTGTTGAAGCGTTCTCTTTTCCTTGATCTCCTTGATGATGGGCCCAACAGCGGAAGAGTAGGATAAGTTGTTACTGTTTTTTTTTCTTTTTAAATATGAATAACCGTAGATTAAATATATCTATATATATATATATATATATATGTATATATATATATATATATATATATATATATATATATATATATATATGCATACCGCATAGTTTGGGGACACAAAAATTATGTACTTTTTTTGAGATAATTATGCAGAATAAATAGAAATTGATTTATATATTCTGATATTTTTTCACTGAAACCTCTTCAAATCGGTTCAACGGCACTTCTTATATCTAACGCATATTTTGAGGACACTTTTCTAGCTTGCGCATATTATGAGGACATGTCCCCATTCTATACGCTATATGAAAACAAAAATTTATTGCCAGATGTTTTGTACATTTTACAAATTTTTGTTGCCGCCGTCACTTTTTTCCGTGAGGATCGTATGTATTTGTTCAGTAATGCCAACATGTTTTATATAAAAATCATAGCGATTATGAAATCTAAAAAATATCTAGAATATTTTTTTATTTTATTATGAAATAATGATTATAATTTACATTTTTCCTCTTTTCACTTTAATTAAATAAAATGATAATAATGTGGCATAGAAGGTTTTTCTCGAAAACTATTATTTAATTATTATTATGCCTTTAAAATAGTAACGAAGCGTACGTCAATTCGCAAAATATTAACGAACCATAAAACAGCTCGCAAAATATTAGCAAATTATAATATTTTTTATTATGTTCTGTGAAAAATGTGAATATTCTATTCGCAAGATATTAGAAAATCATAATATTTTTTATTATATTCTGTGAAAAATATGAATATTCTATTCGCAAGATATACGCGAATCATAATATTTTTTATTATATTCTGTAAAAAATGTAAATATTCTAAACGGTGTATCGTCTCATTATTTATAACTAATTCAGCTTAATTAAAATATCGTCATTCTAAGCTCAATGATTTTAATGAAATGTATCACAAGAAAATCGATGGCTAAGAATATGAAAAAACAATATATTCAACCGGTAACAAGCAATTCAATTGATAATTTGTTATTCGCTAATAATATTTTGCAAATATAAAATCAAAGAATTCTTTAAGTACGATTCAAGCAAAAAAATTTATTTTCTTTTTTAATTTTATAATGAAAAATTAATAATTAATAACTCCAAACTTTAATTTAAAAAAAACCCACACGTAATTATTTTTGTACACGAATAAAAGTCAGGTTAAGGCACTTTATTTACATAGACAGAAGTTTGTTCGCCTGTTCCTTTCCGTTAGGTAAAATAGAGTATATATCTTTTGAAACAATCAAGTGGGCGTAGCACTTCCCAAACAAAGTAAATATTAACCACCATCTAACTTGAAAACTAAAATAGAAACACGTTTCATATCATCCTTATTTTTGTTGATGAAGCTTGAACTGATTATACTGTATTTCCAAATTACCAAACAAACGAGTGTTTATGTAAAAAAGTAGTATAGTGTACTTAATCGCAATATTCATATACACGGTACCAATAATCTGATATTTGTTCTTAAAAGTGGGGTTTTACCAATGGGTTTTTACCAACTTTTAAAAATATCTTTAAAGCTAGTAGTGTATGATGGTAACCATTAGCAATAACTTTTGAAATGGTATTACTTTAGCTGTGATAAAGAAAAGTTAAATTTCCAAGTTTTGGGCTAAAAGGAATTCCAAAATACCTCTAACTATTTTCTAACACTGATATACCTATACAGTTATAACGATAGCATTAAAATAAGTTTAGATTTGGCCTACTAATATATATTTAAAACAATGAAAACATTCTTGTTTCCACATTAAAAAATTATATAATTGGAACTGAATGGCAGAAAATACCAATTGTTATATTAAAAGGATTTTAATTTATATTCCATGAATTCTCTAAATTATTTCCTTGTTAATAAAAAATATTTACATGCACAAAAAAATTTTAAAATCGACGTAACGGCTCTTATGTAGGCCATACACGTTGCGATCTGCTGGTAATTAAGTGAGGGTTTTACGCACAAATTTAACAACTTGCGTACAATCACACACAGTACAACTTTATTTTATAAAAAAGTTATTAAAGCAAAGATATTGTCGAATATCATTGCAAATGTTTTTGTTTTTATAATATTTATTTCCGTAGTTCCAGAATGCAAGCATCCATTTATAAACCTCTATACAAGTATGCATTTCATCTGAATTTCACATTTTTATTAATATATTTTTTCTTTATACATATTTATGTGTAAATGACTTTTGCACTGTGTTTTGTTATAAATTTAGTTACAATTTTCCTTCATTGCGTTAATAAAAAGCAATTTTTGATTTTAAAAAAGTGAATAAAACAAATTTAAAAACAAAATTGATTTTGTAAACGCAAATAATTTAAAGTAACAGCTTAGTGTATTACAAGTGATTTTTTAGCTATTTAAAAACACTTTTTAAATAAGTTGTCAACACTATTATATCAGATCTGCAAACATGTGACAAACACTAATAGTACAAATGGCTTGTCTGCAAAGGTTATAATAAGGTATTTTTTCTACTACCATCAGTGCTACCATTTAGTGCTTTATTCGTTCATATAAAGTTGATTTTTTCTAGTTGTTTGTATTCATTAGCCAACTCAGAGTTTTATTTGCTGATTTATTAACTTAAGCTAGTCAGGCCTAATATATATATATAAAAAACTTTTTATATTACTTCTACCCAACGTTTCGTCAATTTTTTGTTGACTTCCTCAAGGGCTTCGTCTATTTAAAAATTAAAATTTTATAAAACATCTACATATGTGTATAAGCTAAAAAATATATATATTTTAATGGTTACATTACATTGGAAACTGGAATTCATTCTTATTTGTGCAAATTCAATTATTATTATTTTTGATTTATGCGAATATTGTTCCCAAGTTTTGAAAACTGTGAAAAATAACAACCTCTAAAGGTCTAGCTATAGAATTTTTTGCATCTTTTTTTTAAATCTCAAAAACTTAAAGCACCATAGGCAACATTGACTGTTTTCGCTATTTGCAGAAATAACAGTCTTGTCAAATTAATTTTTAATATAAAGAAAGATCAGAAGCATTAAATTGTTGATTAATAGATCTGCAGAAGAAAAATTATATTGACATTGTAACCGATATTTAAAATCTCATTGATCAAAAATTGTTAAATATATTACGTTAAAAATAGTGCAAATAAAATGCCACTATAAAAGAACGCATTTGATGCGAATCTTACATTTTTATTAATGTATTTTTTCTTTATATGTATGCGTAACAGATTTTTGCGCTGTGTTTTGCTATGTTGTCACTATAAAAATAAAAGGCGAAATAGAATAATGATGTGCGACATACCCACTAACGTTGCGCCCGAATAATACAGCTTCTAAAATAATTAAAAATTTTCGATTTTTCGTACATCCAAAAATCAACATTATCTAACGACCTCACAAATATTTCAATCTGTTGTACAAACTTCTCAAGTCGTACATCAGGTCGCAATGTGTTTGGCTTGCATTATAATAACGTATCACCGATTCATAAATTTAGTTACGATTTTATAATTTTCCTTCATCACGTTTATAAAAAACAATTTTTGATTTTAACAACATTGATTTTTTGAAAACAAATAGTTCAATTAGAATAACAGCTTAGCGTAAATATTATCAATTGATTTTTTGGGTATTTGAAGACACTTTATAAATAAGTAAAAAGTTGTCAACACTATTAGATCAGATCTGCAAACATCTTACAAACACTAATAGTAGATATGCCTTGTCAACAAAGGTTAAAATAAGGGATGATTTCTACTATCATCAGTGTTACCATTGAGTGTTTTTTTTTCGTTCAAATAAATAAAATTTCTTTTCTTCTTGAAAAATTATCTTAATTGTAAAGATATATGTATGTATCTTATGCATATTAACTGAACTAAATGACATTTGACAATCAAATTCATTTTACTACATCGAATCATAAAACATGTACATATATGTGTAAGCTAAAAAATAAATATATTTTAATGGTTTCATTACATTGGAAATTGGGATTCATTCTTATTTGTACAAATTTAAATAATATTTTTTTTTATTTATGCGAATATTGTTACCACGTTTTGAAAACTGTTAAAAATAACAACCTCTAAAGATCTCGCTATAGAAATTTATTGCATATTTTTTTTTTAATAACTTAAAGCACCATAGGCAACATTTGCTGTTTTCGCTATTTGCAGAAATAGCAGTCTTGTTAAATTGATTTTTAATATAAAAAATGTCAGAAAGATTAACTTGTGTAGTAATAGATCTGCACTAGAAAAATAATATTGAACATGATAATCGATATTCAAAAACTCTTTGATCAAAAATTATTAAATTATTAGGTTAAAGATATGTATTTTAGAGAAAATGCCACTAATAAGAATAAGTTCAGTTTACTCGCAGAACTCAAAAGTAACTAGCTATCGCGTGTAAAATCCATTTTTAAGCAAAAAGTGTAAAATAAATAATTCTCTTACTTCATCTAATCACTAAAATTCAACAATTATTTATATTTATCTAACATGGTTTGCTTAAAAATCGATTTTACAGCAGATAAGAATTTTTTTTCAAGTTTGAGCTCTGCCAGTAAACTTAACTTAAACCAAGCGATTGCTTGCAATTTATATCCTCTGAGATTTGTCACATTAAATTTCGATTTTTTTAAACAATAAATAAAATTTAAGTTTGCCTACTATATATTTATTTTTATTTAATGAAGGTTTTATAACAAAATCGCAGAAGTTACTTCAAAAAACCTGCAATTATTTTATAGTCAAAGTGCATTCTAAAGTTTTAAAAAGTTAAAGAACATGTATGTATATATCAATAGTTATAATGGACTCTTTGATTTTATACTTTGTAAGTATAATTAAAAGTATTTATTAACTTCTCATGTTTAAGGCATACAAATTAATTTTTTCAAATTTGATTCGTATAGTGTTTCCAAAAATATATTCTAAAATCAAACGATAAAATATGTTTAAAAAAACTCTGAGGTTTTTAGTTTTGTTAGAAACTTTACATAATAATTTTGAAACGAAAAAAATATATTTCTGCTTTTCAACAATCAAACATAATTTTTATCATAGATTATCTATGATTTTTATTTTCCGCCTTTCCATAAACTAAACAACCAAAAAATGTTATTATGAAATATAAATTTTTGAAAACATTGCTTTATATATTGTTAAACTTTTTTTTCCTACTTTTGCTTATTTTCTTTTGACAAGATAATATTTTAATCGCTTTTTCTTAAAAAGTTTTTTGATATAATCCAAGTCAACAAAAGTTGAGAATTAAAGAAACTATATCCTTCATTAGCTAAAAATGAAAATTATTTAAAAATAAATAAGAGTGCTGCATTCTTATTTACCCTTCACAATCAAGAAGCTTTTAAAATTTAAAACAACGTTTTGTCATTCCAATTGCCTTCCCAAAAAATTTTTCACACGGTAATATCTCCCTAAATAGTTTTCGAGATATACAAATTTTATATTATAATTTATACTTTTTGTGTATGTTTCGAAAACTTATATGTTGATTTAATTACATATGCTAAAATTTTTCCTATAATTATATAAAAAAACCAACAATTTCTAAAAGTAAAAAAAAAGCTTCATCAAAAATGTGTTGCATTATTACAAAAATAATTTGATTCCACAGAGAAACTCGCAGCTTTATTTTAACTATATAATAATATAACTTTTTTGTAAAGTGTAGTATGGCATCACAGTAGCAATACCTTATAAGTAAATTGCCTTGGCAAATGCAAAAGTGTGCGTGCATTAGTGATAATTTGACAATGAATTGCTATTGTGATGACAGCATTGTCCAATGTAAAAATGGGGTTTCCCTAAAATTGGCCATGATTTCAAAGCAAATCAATGCTATGAATGCTATGGAGTTTAAAAAATAAATACAAAATTGAGAGATGCCAATTGTTTTAAAGATTTTAGGAGTTTTAAAAAAAGCACTGAATTTATTTCAGCCATGAATAAATTAAAGCCACAAAATAAAATTTAATTAGTAATTATCTACTATATAAATTTAAAGTTCGATCAATAATGAAACGTTGTTTTAATATACATAGTTTAATGTAGTTAATTTCCTTGTTAACTATTCAAATATTGATTGCCTTAAAGTTAGTTTAAATACACTTAATATATAACTTTATTATCCATATAAAGTAATTGAAATCGCAAACAATCAATAACTAAAAGTTGTTTTCAATTGTTACTGGAAATAACGAGTAATAAAGGAAACTGATTCCTTATTTCTTTTTATTTATAATCAGTTTTAGATTAAATCAACATATTCTTGTTTAATAATATATATACCAAATAAATATTGTGAGTTTAATATTTTATTTAAAATATATGTTTCCGCATTTTCTAAACCTCAAAAATCATCTTCGAATAAGTAAAGAGATATCTGAAATATAGAATATCATATCGATTTTTTTATTTTTATTCCATTCCGAATACAGAATAGACACATAAGTTTTATTGAGTGGGATATTGGAATTTTTATATAAAATCTTGGAAAAAAAGTTTTAAAGTCTCGCTAAAAATATATTTAGTAATAATATTTTTTAATTTTTCTGCGTTTATCTGATAATATTTTTAACGGAACTTTATGAAACGTTTGCTTTAAGAAAAAAAAATATGTTTTATTTACTTATGTTTTTGGATATTAAATATGATATTAGTAGACAAGCTGAAATTTTGGCAAATGTGGGATTATGTTGCTTTAGTTAGCTAGACACGTGGTACTAAAATCGTTGATAAAATCTTCTGGATGGTCTGCAAAAAACATAACTTTTATAAAAAAAGGAAATAGTGCTAGCTTAATTATGTCGTTTGACAAAAAAAAAAATTCAAAATTATACCAGGTTTTATGTAAAAAAAAAATAAACAAATCACATAATAAATAATGCCGTTATATAGCACTAGTAACCTTTTATGTTTGCAGCAATTTATTGATTCCATAAATCACTTATCGCAAACTTTAGTGCTTTTTCCGAATTCACTGCAATTCTACTGAAGGCTACATCAGAATTAAGAAATCACAATGTATTGCTTAATTCTAAAACCAAGTCGACTTTAAACTTATTTGTTAATGGCAGATATTTTTTTAATGCAACCAAATATGTCTTGTATTTTTACCTACTTGTTTGGAAAAAATTTGAATTATGTAAATTTTTGCACATTACAAACTTTTTCCAAGTCTAAACGAATGCCCGTAAAAATACATGACATTTTTTGGTTGCACTGCAGTTAGGAATTTCGAAATTCACCCACTGTGCAACCAAGTCTTAAACTTCGAAATTGTTAACCTTAAGAATTAATTTAATAATACTTTTATGAATATCAATATGCTATGAATTTTATATGAAAATCATGGGTCGTACAATGAATAGATATTTCATTTGAAAAATTCTATAAAATAAATAAAAAATAATAATGGAAAACAACTTGTCAATTTCAATGTATGTATAATGTAAAAATGTATAAATCGATTCGATTTTTAAATCTACTCGATTTTTACCAAATAAGCATTTCATTAATAATTTTTTAATCATTGCATTTCCATAGGCTTTGATGAACAAATTTTTACTTTATCTGAATTTCAATTAACTTCAAGGATCACACACAATCCTCTTTTTACACGTTTTCAGAAATCAGACCATAAAAATTTTAGCAAAATAGAGAAATTATTACGGCTAAACACTTTTAATTTTACTCCAATTAGAGTTAACTTAAGAATTTATTGCACAAACTTTGACACAAATTTTTCATTCATAACAATATATTTTTTATTGGCACGATTTTGAATACTTCAATATTTATGTCAATATTTATATATGTATGTATATTATATCAAAACACATATTATTTTTTTCATACACTAGTTAGTATATTTCCCTGACAGCGTATAATAGGGTAAAGGATAATAAATAAATTTATAAACAAAATATGCAGAAAAATTTTTTGAAAATATTTTAGGGTAAAATATTTTGTATACACATTTAGTTTTCCTTCTCAAAAGTGTTTTTCAATTACATGTTAAAAGAGAGTTAGGTGTAATCGCAAAAGAAGTAGGTTAGTATTGTTGTTCAATTATATGTATCCATCAACAATTCTGTTTTCTTGCAGAAGTGTTTCTGCAAAGATATTGAAGTTTACATTGCAAAAAGGCGCATTTATTAGTACAAAGTCTTTATTGTGCCAATTTGTAACGGCGTCAAAAGACAAAAAAAAAAACGTTATTTTTTACAAACTTTTAGCATAAGTATGGCAACACAAAAACTAATGAAAATTTTTTAAAATCAATTTATATCGCATTTATTGGGTGTATATAGAGAAACGCGTATTAAATTTATATTATATATATATTAACAAATCAATAGACGGTGCAATTGGAAAATGCTAAAAAAATGTCCCCAAAGTAACATGTCCTCAAACTATGCGGAAGGCATATAAAATTTCGAGGACTGTCCTCAAAGTATGCAAATGTCCTCAAACTATGCGATGGCTTGAAAAACTGTCCTCAAAGCATGCGGTATGCATATATATATATATATATATATAGATATATATATATATATATAGATATATATATAAATATATAAATTATCAATCAATAACATATATATATATATATATATATATATATATATTTATATATATACACATATACATAGCTATATACGTATGTACATGAAAGTTAACCAAAAGTATAAGATCTTTTCGAACGTGTACGCCACACGAAATACTGATAAAAAGCGGAATAATCGTCAACACTTATATGTAAATAAAACAATCAAACAGCTGAATAGAATGGAGGTAAATATAAAAATTTAATTTGAAAAGGTATATTTTAAAACAATATTATTTTAGAATATTGAGTCCAGCGTAGAAGGTAAATAAATATAATAAAAAGTAATGCAGAATAATAAAGTGCGCCACCAAATATTTTGTAGGCATTTGAAAATTATTCTGGAGACAACGGGGAGCATTCAACTCCTAAAACATTAAAAAAAAAAACAAAAATCGTGATGGATTGGGGGGATGAAGACATATACAAGCTTCTTGCACTTGTTGAAGCAGAGAGGTGTTTGTGGGATGCTTCAGATGAAGCATATCACAACAAAACTGCAAGAGATTCCGCATAGCGAGGCATTCAATCCCAATTCAAGGAAAAGTTTGCGGTTGCAGACTTAAACGCCAAGTGGACAAACTTACGGATTCAATACCGTGGATATTCAGCCAGGGCCAAAACCAAATCTGGGCAAGGCGTTGTGGGCACTCCTAAATGGAGGTTTTACAACGCACTGAGTTTTGTGGGACATGCTGAGCAGAAGCAGACACAGCAAACTGTCTCAAACATAGTTTTCAATGTGGATGATGAAAATAGTTGTAAGTATATTGATAAATATATGTAATTAAGTAGTCTATAATTATTCGGAATCTTTATCAATATAAGCATCAATTTTATTCGTGCTTGATTCCTTTTCAAATAAATATTAAGTGATATTCTCACAAAATATTTATTACAAAACAATTTTCATTAAAAAAGAAAATTTTATGATATTCTCATAAAACATTCTTTCAAATAAAAATATTTGAAATGTCTTGCAATGGGGGAGAGCACATTCATATTGCAATTTTACTTTCGCTCACAAAGCTCATCAGTGAATTTTACCCCAATATTGTATAGAAAAACCTAAGTGTTTTATATCCAAAGCCAAATTGATTTTATAAGAATTTTTTCCATAAAATCAACATAGCCTAGACATCAAGACTCAAAAACACTTCTATACAAACATTACAAAACATTTCAAAACAACAAAAACATTGTTTATTTTCAATTTCTACATAAGGGTTGCCATTGGAAACCATTCATATGTAATTTGAATGTTCAGAAAATAAAAAATATTTGTAAATAATTTTACAAAATTCTAAAAAAGCAACGGGCACATGCAATGGAAATAAGTAGTCTATAATTATTCGGAATCTTTATCAATATAAGCATCAATTTTATTCGTGCTTGATTCCTTTTCAAATAAATATTAAGTGATATTCTCACAAAATATTTATTACAAAACAATTTTCATTAAAAAAGAACATTTTATGATATTCTCATAAAACATTCTTTCAAATAAAAATATTTGAAATGTCTTGCACTGGGGGAGAGCACATTCATATTGCAATTTCAGTTTCGCTCACAAAGCTCATCAGTGAATTTTACCCCAATATTTTATAGAAAAACCTAAGTGTCTTATATACAAAGCCAAATTGATTTTATAAGAATTTTTTCCATAAAATCAACATAGCCAAGACATCAAGACTCAAAAACACTTCTATACAAACATTACAAAACATTTCAAAACAACAAAAACATTGTTTATTTTCAATTTCTACATAAGGGTTGCCATTGGAAACCATTCATATGTAATTTGAAAGTTCAGAAAATAGAAAATATTTGTAAATAATTTTACAAAATTCTAAAAAAGCTACGGGCACATGCAATGGAAATAAGTAGTCTATAATTATTCGGAATCTTTATCAATATAAGCATCAATTTTATTCGTGCTTGATTCCTTTTCAAATAAATATTAAGCGATATTCTCACAAAATATTTATTACAAAACAATTTTCATTAAAAAAGAACATTTTATGATATTCTCATAAAACATTCTTTCAAATAAAAATATTTGAAATGTCTTGCAATGGGGGAGAGCACATTCATATTGCAATTTCACTTTCGCTCACAAAGGTCATCAGTGAATTTTACCCCAATATTGTATAGAAAAACCTAAGTGTCTTATATCCAAAGCCAAATTGATTTTATAAGAATTTTTTCCATAAAATCAACATAGCCTAGACATCAAGACTCAAAAACACTTCTATACAAACATTACAAAACATTTCAAAACAACAAAAACATTGTTTATTTTCAATTTCTACATAAGGGTTGCCATTGGAAACCATTCATATGTAATTTGAAAGTTCAGAAAATAAAAAATATTTGTAAATAATTTTACAAAATTCTAAAAAAGCAACGGGCACATGCAATGGAAATAAGTAGTCTATAATTATTCGGAATCTTTATCAATATAAGCATCAATTTTATTCGTGCTTGATTCCTTTTCAAATAAATCTTAAGTGATATTCTCACAAAATATTTATTACAAAACAATTTTCATTAAAAAAGAACATTTTATGATATTCTCATAAAACATTCTTTTAAATAAAAATATTTGAAATGTCTTGCAATGGGGGAGAGCACATTCATATTGCAATTTCACTTTCGCTCACAAAGCTCATCAGTGAATTTTACCCCAATATTGTATAGAAAAACCTAAGTGTCTTATATCCAAAGCCAAATTGATTTTATAAGAATTTTTTCCATAAAATCAACATAGCCTAGACACCAAGACTCAAAAACACTTCTATACAAACATTACAAAACATTTCAAAACAACAAAAACATTGTTTATTTTCAATTTTTACATAAGGGTTGCCATTGGAAACCATTCATATGTAATTTGAAAGTTCAGAAAATAAAAAATATTTGTAAATAATTTTACAAAATTCTAAAAAAGCAACGGGCACATGCAATGGAAATAAGTAGTCTATAATTATTCGGAATCTTTATCAATATAAGCATCAATTTTATTCGTGCTTGATTCCTTTTCAAATAAATATTAAGTGATATTCTTACAAAATATTTATTACAAAACAATTTTCTTTAAAAAAGCCGTTAGAACCAACGTCGATATATAAAAACTTATAAGATGCACTTGCGATAGCCATGAGCACAATGCTATGCGTTCCTACAAAAATGTACAATAAAGGAAATTTTTAACAAATTATATCCAACATATTTATATATCTACCATTATAGTTATAATAAATACTTCCACTATGAGGTGGTGCATCCATCACAACATGCTTTCCATCTAAAGCACCAAAGCAATTGGGAAAATTCCACAGTTGCAAAAATTCTGCTGAAATATCTTGCCATTCTTCGCAGCTTGATGGAACCTGTGATTGAATTAAATATATTTACAATTTTAACATGAAAGTCCAATCAATATTTAAACCTTTAAATAATGCGGCTGTTAAGGTACGGTCACACTTATGAAATATTTGCATGAAAACATGAAATATTTGTTTGCTGTAATGTGACCATAAAATATTTTGAGGGTGAAAACATGTTTTTGAGCAAACAAATTTATTTCTCAACAAATAAAAGTTTCTGTAATGTGACTACCCTATGTGAAATATTTTCCAATGTTTTGACCAAACAATTGTTTGCTCGTACAAAGTTTTTGTACGAACAAACAGTGGCAAACAACAGCTGTTGCAAGAGTGTTGAAACATTTAAAAATAATTTAATAAATAGAATAATAATATAATTAATCATAGAATAAATAGAAAAGAATATTAAATAGAATATTGAGTCCAGCGTAGAAGGTGATTTAATGGATGTGACTACGGAGGTAAGTAAATAAATATAATAAGAAGTAATGCAGAATTCTAGAGACAACGGGGAGCATTCAACTCCTAAAACATTAAAAAAAAACAAAAATCGTGATGGACTGGGGGGATGAAGACATGTACAAGCTTCTTGCACTTGTTGAAGCAGAGAGGTGTTTGTGGGATGCTTCAGATGAAACATATCACAACAAAACTGCAAGGGATTCCGCATAGCGAGGCATTCAATCCCAATTCAAGGAAAAGTTTGCGGTTGCAGACTTAAATGCCAAGTGGACAAACTTACAGACTCAATACCGTGGATATTCAGCCAAGGCCAAAACTAAATCTGGGCAAGGCGTTGTAGGCACTCCTAAATGGAGGTTTTACAACGCACTGAATTTTTTGAAACGTGCTGAGCAGAAGCACACACAGCAGACTGTCTCAAACATTGTTTTCAATGTGGATGAGGAAAATAGTTGTAAGTATATTGATAAATATATGTAATTAATAATGATTTTTAAGTATTTTAATACTTGTATCATTTAAAAGCACCAAAGTCCTCAGAAAATGCTTATAAATCATCATCATTAGCCAAAGGGAAGCAGCCTACAACACGTAGATAGCTGAAAGTATGCGGGAGGCTGTCAATGCAATGAAGCAGCAAAAGGAAAGGGCTTTAGACCCCAATGTTGCTTTCGGGAATTACATTGCTAGCGAGCTGAATAAACTTAAGACGGAGTCTGCGGCAGCAGTGCGCAAACGTGTCACAATGTGTTTTTTAGAATGCTTGGAAGAAGAACGCATGAAGGAACATCCATAGGTTTGTCCACTTGGCATTTAAAGCTGCAATCATATATTTTTCCTTAAATTGACATTTAATACCTCGCCAGCGCAATCCGTTAAAGTTTTGTTATGCTATGCTTTCTTTCTCTCTGCTTCAACAAGTGCAAGAAGCTTGTGTATGTCTTCATCCCCCCAGTCCATCACGATTTTTGTTTTTTTTAATGTTTTAGGAGTTGAATGCTCCCCGTTGTCTCTAGAATAATTTTTAAATGACTACAATTTTTAATTGTTTTACTTATTATTTGGATGTTATCCTTATGTTTTTATTAAAGTAAGGTTATTTTGTTTTGTTTTATTGTTATTATTTTTGTTGATGAAAAAGAATTAATAAACAATTTTTAAACTTAACATGACGTGAATAGTATTTTATTATATATGTTTATATTGGAAATAAAATTCCCCCTCTTCTACAAAAAATCTTGAAAATTCATTTCTTGCTGCTAAAGTCTCATTTGATGTATATGAAAGACATTTTTGTACATTTTGCACCACTCGCCTGGAACTAATGTACCGTCTGCAGTATAGTGGTCAACTAAGTTTTTGGTGTAATATAATGAGCTTTTGCGGCTCATTAAATAATTGTGCAGCACGCAGCATGCAAGTGTTACTTGCCTTGTTTTTGTTGGATTAAGCTTCATTGGGCTGCGCATTACACGGAAACGTGCAGACAAAATTCCAAAAGCGTTTTCTATTACTCGCCTTGCTCTTGAGAGGCGATAATTGAAAACTCTTTGAATGGCATTTAAATTTCTATTGCCATAAGTCTTCATAATATTTTTACTTAATGCAAACGCATCATCCGCAACAAGAACATACGGCACTGGTGCTTTCGTGGGTGAAAGTGGTTTTGCACTAGGCAAATGTAATTTATTATTGATAAGAGCTTCATAGAAGCTAGCCTTTTTGAAGACACCACCATCAGATATACGGCCGTTAGAACCAACGTCGATATATAAAAACTTATAACATGCACTTGTGATAGCCATGAGCACAATGCTATGCGTTCCTACAAAAATGTACAATGAAGAAAATTTTTAACAAATTATATCCAACATATTTATATATCTACCTTTATAGTTATAATAAATACTAAATAATACTAATACTTAAATAATGCGGCTGTAACACTTTATACAAAGCATCGCAAACATCAGGAATAATTCCTGAAATAGTGTTATGGGGAATACGGAAAACATATTGGAAAGATCTAAAACTCTCTCCAGTGGCTAGGTAACGAAGAGTAACAATTAAGCGTTCAGTGGGGGATATTGGCTTACGAAACTTTATTTCTTTCTTCTGTATAGGCGGGGCAAATAACTGTAGTTTTAAGGAAACATCAATAAATATGTATGTATGTTTTATATTTCAATATTTCGTACTGAAACTATCTTGTACTTACCAAATAATCAAAATCACTTGAGTTCATCCTTAAAAAGTTTCTGTAAGACTGTGAACTTTCACAACGTAGCTTGAATAGTAATTTTTCACAACATCTCTCCTCATTTCGGCGCTGAACCCACTTACGCACCCATTGCCTTTTCTGTTTCTTATTTCTTCCTCTTCCTCCATATCTAATAAAGCAGCTGCTCCACAACTCAACAGAAATAATGTTTAGCAATCCTCCATATCAATTTTTTATTATAACACAAACTAATTTTTTTTTACACAAATTTAAAGTTATTAATGTTTTTGTTTTTAAGAAAACAAAAGTATACATATTGAATGTTTGCTGAAACAAATTACTAGAGAAAATATTTGTTCAAGTGTGACCGCAAGAAAAACATGTTTGCTCGTATTTTGTTTCAAACTGTTTCACAGCTGTTTCATAAAACAAATTTTGTGAAATATTTTGTGCTAATGTGACCATGAAACAAAAATAGAAAAATTTTAAGGCAAATATGAGCCAACATGTTTCATGAAAATATTTCATAAGTGTGACCGTACCTTTAGTATACGTATTTTATTTTATTTTCGTGTATTCGTTGTATATTTAAGTATTTAAGTATATTTTAGTGTATTTTAATATATTTTAGTGTATTTTAGTATATTTTGGTGTATTTTAGTATATATTAGTGTATTCTTTGTATATTTTAGTATATTTTATTGTAATTTAATATATTTTAGTGTATGTTAGTATATTTTAGTATTTCTTAGTATATTTTAGTGTATTTTAGTATATTTTAGTGTATTTTGGTATATTTTAGTGTATTTTAGTATATTTTGGTGTATTTGTTTCATAAAACAAATTTTGTGAAATATGTTGTACTAATGTGACCATGAAACAAAAATAGAAAAATTTTAAGGCAAATATGAGCCAACATGTTTCATGAAAATATTTCATAAGTGTGACCGTACCTTTAGTATACGTATTTTATTTTATTTTCGTGTATTCGTTGTATATTTTAGTATTTAAGTATATTTTAGTGTATTTTAATATATTTTAGTGTATTTTAGTATATTTTGGTGTATTTTAGTATATATTAGTGTATTCTTTGTATATTTTAGTATATTTTATTGTAATTTAATATATTTTAGTGTATGTTAGTATATTTTAGTATTTCTTAGTATATTTTAGTGTATTTTAGTATATGTTCAACCGAGTTTAACCGGCTGCAGAGAGCGGCGTATGACGCCGGCATATTTTTAAGCTTTGTGTTTTTTCTTTCCTTTGTATTTTTTTTTTCTTTGTGTTTTTATTATGTATAAAGTTTAACTTACATTTTGGTATAAGAGTCAGTAGTAATCTAGCAGCCATTGAAGGCGAAACTAAATTAGTAAAATAGCCTTGGAGGCCACTTTTAAAGAAAACCAAAAGGAAACTACAGTTATTCCTACGGAATTCGGTTTCTTACCTTCATCTTTTAACTTAAAGAATCATTGGTCCTTCGATATCTCCTAGAATAGACTGGGAGTGGAGTGAACTAACGACACCCTGTGGTTTTGGAAACCACAAGCAACCATCAGATAAAAAAGCCAGGGCAGATTGTGCCATACCGAATTTGCATAGCGGAGGAGTGCAGCTGATTGGGTCTTCTTCAAAGTACACCAGGGTTTGCCACCATATTTTACATCAATTCTACATTTCACATCAAACGCTAAGGGACGATGCCAAAGGAGCGGAAGATTGAAAACAATTTAAGGGTATGTATGGTGATATTTAGCATTCCATGTGTTTTTCTATTACATAAAGAATAAATGAAATGAATAAAAAATAACGGTACTTCTATGTCCGGGTTTTGGATGATATATAATTTATTGTGAGAAAAATAATTTTAACAGAAAATAAGTATATAAAAGAAATATAATTTAAAAATTCCGAGCTTTTCATCTATTATTTGAAAATACAAATATAACAAAGATTATAATAAAATAAAGATTTAACAGTATTATGAATAAAATTTACAACAAAAATTAAAAAAGAAGAACAATTGAAATTTGGCAGAAACAGTTAAAGAAAAGAAAAACAAATATCATCAATATATACATACATAAAAGTACATGGACACCGTTTCATTTTCTTACTCCACTGTATAAATTATTATTTACTGCGAGTGATTCTCTTTGAGAATAAGATCGTATTTATAAAGAGCACGGAAAATTGAAGAGTAATTTAAAAACCAACCACCGTTTCATTTTCTTACTCCACTTTATAAATTATTATTTACTGCGAGTGATTCTCTTTAAGAATAAAATCGTATTTATAAAGAGCACAAAAAATTGAAGACTAATTTAAAAACCAACCACCGTTTCATTTTCTTACTCCACTTTATAAATTATTATTTACTGCGAGTGATTCTCTTTAAGAATAAAATCGTATTTATAAAGAGCACAAAACTAAATAGTGATTCGAAAAACAACCACCATATTCTATTCCTATTGTTAAATTATAAATACAGATTCGGTCTAATAAAAATGACGGCTGTAAGAAGATGTAAATTTGATGTAAACCAGCTGAATAGTTTCAGTGTCAAAGTTAATATTTTAAAAGAAGACAATTTAACCAGTGTTATGATTGAAGTCAAACTAAGCGAGTTAGAAAGTAGGTGGGTTAAGATGAAAGGAAGCTATGAGGAATATATAATATCGAGGGAGATAGAAGAAGAGGTTAGGGACGATATTACACTTAAATATGAAGAGGCAAGTGAAAACTATGAAGCTGCAAAAATAAAGTTAGTTACTATAATGAAAAAGGTTATAAACCCACAGCAGGAAAGGAGAACACCTTTAGAAGAAGCAGAAACTTCCATACACCATTCCATACCAGCACTAAAACTACCAGCTTGCGAGGTTCCAGTTTTTGAAGGAGGCTACTTTAAGTGGCCAGCTTTTCGAGACTTGTTTCAGGCTGTAATAGGCAAACACCCTCATCTAGTACCAGCACAAAGGCTGTATCACCTGCATAGCAAGACAAAGGGGGAGCCTAATCAAATCGTATCACGGTTCGATTTGGTAGACGAAAACTTTTCTCTAGCATGGGAAGCATTAACGAATAGGTACGAGAATCCAAGCATCCTAGCCAACCACCAAACGAAGTTAATGTTCAGTACGCCGTCAGCTCAGAATGAAAATCCAAAATATATTCGTCAAATACAAAGCATCCTCGATGAAAGTCTGAAAATTTTCGAATCATTAAACCTTACGAAGTCGTGGGATGCAATTCTCGTATATTTATGCACCTCCCGGCTTCCAGAAGAAACTATGAGATCTTGGGAAAATACATTACAGGATCATAAAGTGGCGCCTACCTGGAAAGAAATGAGTGACTTCCTATCAAAGAGAATTGAAATTTTGGAAACCGTTTATTACCTACGTAAACCTTCAACACGAGAGCACCAAGGCTTAAAAAACCAGTCATTTCATATTCAAAAGGAGAAATTCAAATTTACTTGCAAAAGGTGTAAGCAAAATCATCCTTTAAGAAGTTGCATATTTTTTAAGTCCCTATCAGTAAGCGACAGAATAAAATATGTTTTTGCAAATAAATACTGCGTTAACTGCTTATCTCCAAATCATTACACGTCGAAATGTGAAAGTACTAACCTATGCACCAGATGTAATTAAAAACATCATACCATGCTTCATCGGGAAGACGGGGAGAAAACGGGAAAAGGCTCCCAAGTACCCATTACTTCTAAGGGTTCTCAAGTACAAGAACATAGGAATCCAGATAATAGTTATCGGGTTACAACTTCAGCCACTTAACGACAGGCAATGCTTTACAACACTCAAGGCGGTAGCTCTACAGCTATAAATTTAAATAGTATTGAAAATACTAATATACATTTTTCTCGATATGAGAGAACTACAATATTACCCACAGCACTCGTCTACATCGAAAAATCAGGCGATTTATTTTGCATACGGGCTTTGCTAGATGCCGGCTCTGAAAAATCTTTTATTTCAAAGAAAATTCAACAGCAACTTGACATCCCTGTTATTTCCCATAAAACTCAAATTTCAGGGCTTGGAGGAACCGTAGTAGGCAGCTCGAAAAGCAAGTGCGGTGTCACCTTACAAGCGCGAACATCAGATTTTAAAATTCGAATTCAGGCAATTGTGGTCTCTAAATTGACCCATCTTCTCCCCTCACGGACAATTAAAATTAGTAATTTGGAAGAAATTAATCATTTATCTTTGGCTGACCCATACTTTTACAAACCTGGAAACATTGACATGATAATAGGAAGTGATTATATTCCCTTTATCAATCGAGAGGGCGTTCAGTCAAACATTTTGAATTGTTTGGAAGCGCGAGAATCTAACTTTGGTTGGTATCTATCAGGACCCGCAGCCATCAGCGAAATAAATACGTTCTCCACTTTGGTTTCTGAATCTACAGATTTAGCTTTAGAAGAGCAGATAAAAAATTTTGGGATATTGAGGAGATTAATCTGAATAACTCAGTATCAGAAGCTGACCAATATTGCGAAAATCATTTCATATCAACAACCAGCAGAGGTCGCGACGGTAGATATGTTGTACGCTTGCCCTTTAAAGAGGAATTTCCTGACGACATTTTTTTGGGTTCTTCCAGGCATATGGCTTTAGCTCAATACCACCGTTTGGAACACTCTCTTAATAAGAATCCCGAGTTAAAAAATCAATATATGGATGTTCTACAAGAATATTATGATTTGGATCATATGGAACCGGTCACCAACATGGAACCTAAGGCGGAAAAAATATTTAGTTTTTATTTACCTCATCATGCAGTGGTAAGACCACAGAGTAAGTCCACTAAAATATGGGTAGTTTTCAACGCCTCAAAGAAAACTACCAGCGGTTTTTCGTTAAATGATATTCTTCACCAAGGTCCGACGCTTCAAAAGGATCTAGTACAAATAGTGCTATGTTGGAGAAACTATTAATACGTATTTACAGGCGACATCGAAAAAATGTACCGCCAAATTTTAATACACCAAGCAGACAGGGCTTATCAGCGGCTTTTGTTTCGCCCCAATGGCGAAAATGAGGTTAAAACTTTTCAGTTAAAAACTGTCACATTTGGCATTAATTGTGCGCCTTTTTTGGCAATCCGAACCCTTCTCAAGTTAAGCCAAGACTGCAAGGCTATTTACCCTAGAGCATCAGAGATCCTGAAAAACGAAATTTACGTTGACGATATCCTTTCCGGTGGTCATACCTTGGAAGAAGCCACGGACAAACAACATCAAATCATAAAGGCCTTAGCTTCTGCAGGGTTCCCCCTAAAGAAACTTACGGCGAACAATAAAATTTTGCTTCATCACTTGCCCCGGGAAGATCTTCTCGATGAAGAGTTTTTAAAGTTTGATACTTCCAGCACAATAAAAACCTTGGGAATTTACTGGAATGCCTTGTCAGATAAGTTTTATTACATCCTTACCCCAATTAAAATACAACCATCGACAACAAAAAGACAAATATTGTCAGTAATAGCTAGGCTATTTGACCCAATTGATTGGTTAGGCCCAATTGTCATCATCGCCAAACTTTTAATGCAGGACTTATGGCAAGATAAAGCAGGGTGGGATGAAGTGGTTTCGACAAATATTCTTGTTAAATGGAACAGGTTTCTTGAAAATCTTCCCAAAATATCATCCTTGCATATTCCTAGATGGGTAAGCTTTTCCCCTACGCATTGTACCGAGATACACGGATTTTGCGACGCTTCGGAGAAGGCATACTGTGGGGCAGTATATATGAGGACAATAGCTCCGAACGGCGAAATCAGAACCAACTTACTTGTAGCAAAAACTAGGGTAGCGCCACTGAAGAAAATTACCATCCCCAAGCTGGAATTATGTGGCGCAGTGGTTCTTACGAAACTTATAGAAAAGGTAACTACTAACTCCCAATATGATTACCAGCTGTACATGTGGACCGATTCGTCAATATTACTTGGATGGCTACAAAAATCGCCAGAGTCGTTAAAAGCATTTGTTGCAAATCGTATTAAAACGGTGCTCCGCACAATCAGTCAAAAAAACTGGAAACACGTTCAAACTGTTGATAACCCCGCTGACCTTGGTACACGTGGTTGTTACCCGCAAGAACTAGCCGAGAGTAGATTGTGGTGGCATGGACCCGACTGGCTTTCTCAGCCCGCTGAGTTTTGGCCTAAGGCACGTACGTTTGACCCCACAAGTTTAGAAGTAAAGGGAGGTAATACGATAAATCCGGAGTTGGTATTCCCTCAAGCGAGTTACTGTGCAAACCTCCAAGTGGATACAATTCAGGGAACTTCAAAAATATCCGAATTAGCCGTTGACGCTTTAGAAGAATTTTCATCACTCGACCGAGCGCTCAGAGTTATTTGTTATCGCTTTCGAATTATCAATCGGATTCCCAAACGACCATTTTGCACAGAAGAATTTATAACCACAGAAGAATGTCGTTTTGTAAAAAATCGGTTAATTCTACTTGCTCAAAAGATCCACTTTCCCAAAGAATATAGTCGTCTACTGAATCAAAAGGCACTTATCCAGAAAAGCCGACTCCTTTCACTTTCTCCGTTCATCGACAAAGATAGTCTACTTCGAGTAGGCGGCAGGCTCAATAATTCAGGGTTGAGCTACGAAGAGCGTCATCCAGTTATAATCCCGGACAAATCACGCTTTGCTGTACTTTTTGTTGAATATACCCATCGAATTTTACTGCATTCAGAACTGCAAGTAATGTTACGTGCTATAAGACAAGGGTTCTATATACCTAGAGTCACAAATCTTATCAGAAAGTGCATTCGTGGATGTAAAACATGCGTTACCTTCAAGCAGAAATTTCAGCACCAGATAATGGCCGCACTTCCTCCTGAAAGGGTAACCTTTTCACTGCCATTTACTTACACTGGAGTAGATTTTGCTGGGCCTTTCTCCATAAAATCTTCCAACCTCAAAAATGCCAAATTACTAAAAGGCTATGCTGCAATCTTCGTTTGTTTCTCAACCAGAGCAGTGCACTTGGAAGCTTGCTCTGAACTTTCAACAGATGCTTTTATGGCCTGCTTTGACAGATTTGTCGGACGCAGGGGTCTCCCCAAGACGATGTTTTCAGACAATGGTCGAAATTTTCTGGGTGCTAGTTATGTCCTACTGAAAAATCATAATGTTTTTCTGAAAACTACGGAAAAATCGCTAGTTGAAAAATATAACTCTCATGGTTTCAAATGGTCGTTCATACCTCCATATGCACCTCACATGGGCGGTCTTTGGGAGGCTGCCGTCAAAAGTATGAAGACTCACCTGAAAAAAGTCGCAAAAAACCTCAACTTTACCTTCGAAGAATTCGCGACATTATTAATCAAAATAGAAGCTATACTAAACTCGCGTCCGATGTCTCCAATGACTCAAAGCCCAAACGAACTTCTGCCTTTGACTCCCGGTCATTTCCTCCGTGGCGAACCGCTCATCGCACCTCCGGAAGCTCGAGAAGAAATCCCACAGAAAAATTTAACTTTTTTAAAAAGATATGAACGCTTGAAAGCCCTTCAGCACATGTTCGCACGCAGATGGAAAAACGAATACATAACTGAGTTACAACGTAAATATAAGTGGAGAATCGAGCAACAGAATCTGAAAAACGGTGACTTTGTTATAGTCAAGGATGATTTATTACCGCCCACCGAGTGGCGCCTTGGACGCATTACTCGAATTATCTATGGCCAAGATGGTAAAGTGCGAGTCGCTGAATTAAAGACTCAAAACGGCCATATCATCCGACCAATCGTCAAACTTTGCCTTCTACCAGATGCCAAATCATCCATCCGATTCACGTCCATTGGAAAATAAGTCGCCGAATAAAACAACTTAATAGTGATAGATTAACATATTGAATGCTGACATCACTTTACATATTTCTTATTTTTTTCTTTTACTAGAGTCTAATTTTATGACAGTTCTCCCGAATGGCCATGAGCATCTTAATATTTGTGAAACCTGACATGGTTACTGGTGCCAAATCCATCGCCGCCCGGGAAGATGTTCAACCGAGTTTAATCGGCTGCAGAGAGCGGCGTATGACGCCGGCATATTTTTAAGCTTTGTGTTTTTCTTTCCTTTGTATTTTTTTTCTTTGTGTTTTTATTATGTATAAAGTTTAACTTACATTTTGGTATAAGAGTCAGTAGTAATCTAGCAGCCATTGAAGGCGAAACTAAATTAGTAAAATAGCCTTTGAGGCCACTTTTAAAGAAAACCAAAAGGAAACTACAGTTATTCCTACGGAATTCGGTTTCTTACCTTCATCTTTTAACTTAAAGAATCACTATATTTTAGTGTATTTTGTGGTATATTTTAGTGTATTTTAGTATATTTTTGGTGTATGTTTAGTGTATTTTGGTGTCTTTAATATATTTTTTTGTATTTTAGTGTATTCTTTCTACATTTTAGTGTATTTTAGTATATTTAAGTGTATTTTATTATATTTTAGTGTATTTTCGTTTACTTTGGTGTTTCTGAGTATATTTTAGTGTATTTTAGTATACTTTATATATATTATATTTTGGAGTATTTTAGTAATTTTTAGTGTATTTTAGTATATTTTAGCATATTTTAGTGTGTTTCAGTATATTTTAGTGTATTTTAACACATTTTAGTGCATTTTAGAATATCTTAGTGTGTTTTAGTATATTTTAGTGTTTTTATTGTATGATTTTAGAGTATTTTAATATTTTTTGAATGTATTTTAGTATATTTTAGTGTATTTTTAGTACATTTTAGTGTATTTTATTATTCTTATTGTATTTTAATATATTTTAGTGTATTTTAGTATATTTAGTCTTTTTTAATACACTTTAGTGTATTATAGTATATTTTAGTGTATTTTAGTATATTTTAGTGTATTTTAATATATTTGGGTGTGTTTTAATATACCTTATTGCATTTTAGTATATTTTAGTGTATTCTTTGTATATTTTAGTGTATTTCATATGTTTTGGTGTATTCGAATATATTTTAGTGTATTTTAGAATATTTTTGGGTTAGTTTAGTATACTTTAGTGTATTCTTAGCATATTTTAGTGTATTTTGGTATATTTTAGTGTATTTTATTATATTATAGTGTATTTTAGTGTTTTTTTAGTATATTTTTAGTGTATTTTGGTAAATTGTAGTGTGTTTAAGTATATTTTAGTGTATTTTAGTATATTTTAGGTATTTTAATATATTTGGGTGATTTGAATATATTTAGTGTATTTTAGTATATTTGAGTGTTTTTTAGTATATTTTAGTGTATTTTAGTTCATATTATTGTATGTTAGTACAATTTAGTGTCTTTTAGTATATTTTATTCGTATTTTAGTATATTTGTCTGTATTTTAGCATATTTATTGTATTTTAGTATATTTTAGTAGTATTTTAGTCTTATTTTTAGGTATTTTTGTTTTAGTGTGTTTGAGTATATTTTAGTGTATTTTAATATATTTTAGTGTATTTTTGTATATTTTACTGTCTTTTTAGTATATTTTAATGTATTATTGTATATTTTAGGGCATCTTAGTATATTTTAGAGTATTTTAGTACTTTTTAGTGTATTTTAGTATATTTAGTATATTTTATTGTGTTTTAGTATATTTTCTCGTGAATTTTAGTATATTTTAGTGTACTTCAGTATATTTTAGTGTATTATAGTATATTATCGTGTATTCTTTGTATATTTTAGTGTATTTTAGTGCGTTTTAGTGTATTTTAGTGTATTTCAATATGTTTTAGTGTATTTTAGTATATTTGGTGTTTTTTAGTAATTTTTAGTACATTTTAATATATTTTAGTGGTATTTGAGTATATTTTGGTGTATTTTAGTATACTTTAGTGTACTCTTTATATATTCTAGTGTGTTTTACTATATTTTAGTGTATTTTTATTACATTTAATGAATTTTATTATATTTTTAGTGTTTTTTAGTATATTTTAGTGTATTTTAGTATACTTTTGGTGTATTTAAGTATATTTTAGAGGATTCTAGTAAATTTTAGTGTATTTTAATATATTTAGGTGTGTTTTAATATATTTTATTGTATTTTAGTATATTTTAGTGTATTCTTTGTATATTTTAGTATATTATAGTATATTTGGGTGTATTTGAACATATTTTAGTGTATTTTAGTATATTTTTAGTGCTTTTTAGTATTTTAGTAGTATACTTTAGTAGATAACTTTAGTAGTATACTTTAAGTGTATTTTAGTAATTTAAGAGTATTTTATTATTTTTTTGGGGTATTTTATTATACTTGTGTTTTAATATATTTTAGTATATTTTAGTATATTTTATTGTATTTTAGTATATCTTAGTGTATTTTAGTTTATATTAGTGTATGTTAGTATAAGTTAGTGTATTTTAGTATATTTTATTGTATTTTAGTATATTTTGCTGTATTTTAGTATATTTTAGTATATTTTAGTGTATTTTAGTATATCTCAGTGTAGTTTAGTATGTTTTCGTGTATCCTTTGTACATTTTAGTGTATTTTAGTATATTT
>JASKUP010000322.1:0-14755 GCA_030448955.1 Trichopoda pennipes
GTTTTAGTATATTTAAGTGTATTCTAGTATATTCTAGTGTATTTTAGTATATTTTAGGTGTTCTAGTATATTTTATTTATTTTTAGTATATTTTAGTGTATTTTAGTATATTTTAGTGTATTTTACTATATTTTAGTGTATTTTAGTATATTTTAGTGTGTTCTAGCATATTTTAGTTTATTTTAGTATATTTTAGTGTGTTCTAGTATATTTTAGTTTATTTTAGTATATTTTAGTGTATTTTAGTATATTTTAGTGTATTTTACTATATTTTAGTGTATTTTAGTATATTTGAGTTTATTTTAGTGTAATTAGTATAGTTTAGTGTATTTTAGTATATTTTAGTGTATTTTAGTGTATTTTAGTATATTTTAGTGTATTTCAGTGCATTTCAGTGTATTTTAGTATATTTTAGTGTATTTCAGTATATTTTAGTGTATTTTATAATATTTTAGTGTATTTTAGTATATTTTAGTGTGTTCTAGTATATTTTAGTTAATTTTAGTATATTTTAGTGTATTTTAGTATATTTTAGTGTGTTTTAGTATATTTGAGTTTATTTTAGTATATCTTAGTGTATTTTTGAATTTTTTAGTGTATTATAGTATATTTGACTGTATTTTAGTATATGTTAGTGTATTTTAGTATAGTTTAGTGTATTTTAGTATATTTTAGTGTATTTTAGTATATTTTAGTGTGTTTTGGTATATTTTAGTGTGTTTTAGTATATTTAAGTGTATTCTACTATATTCTACGGTATTTTAAAATATTTTAGTGTGTTCTAGTATATTTTAGTTTATTTTAGTATATTTTAGGGTATTTTAGATATTTTAGTGTATTTTAGATATTTAGTGTATTTTAGTATATTTTGGTGTATTTTAGTATATTTTAGTGTATTTCAGTACATTTTAGTGTATTTTAGTATATTTTAGTGTATTTCAGTATATTTTAGTGTATTTTACAATATTTTAGTGTATTTTAGTATATTTTAGCGTGTTCTAGTATATTTTAATTTATTTTAGTATATTTTAGTGTATTTTACTATAATTTAGTGTATTTTAGTATATTTTAGTGTGTTCTAGTATATTTGAGTTTATTTTAGTATATTTTAGTGTATTTTAGTATATTTTAGCATAGTTTAGTGTATTTTAGTATATTTTAGTGTATTTTAGTGTATTTAAGTATATTTTAGTATATTTTAGGGTGTTTTAGTATATTTTATTTATTTTTAGTATATTTTAGTGTATTTCAGTATATTTTAGTGTATTTTTGTATATTTTAGTGTATTTTAGTGTAGTTAAGTATATTTTAGTGTATTTTATTAAATTTTTAGTGTAGTTTGGTATATTTTAGTGTATTTTAGTATAATTCAGTGTATTTCAGTATTTTTTAGTGTATTTTAGTATATTTTAGTGAATTTTAGCATATTTTAGTGTATTTTGGTATATTTTAGTGTATTTTAGTATATTTAAGTGTACTCTAGTATATTCTAGTGTGATTTAGTATATTTTAGTGTGTTCTAGTATATTTTAGTTCATTTTAGTATATTTTAGTGTATTTTGGTGTATTTTAGTGTTTTTTAGTATATTTAAGTGTATTCTAGTATATTCTAGTATATTCTAGTATTTTGGCATATTTTAGTATATTTTAGTGTATTTCAGTATATTTTAGTGTATTTTAGTACATTTTATTGTATTTTAGTATATTTTAATGTATTTCAGTATATTTTAGTATTTTACAATATTTTAGTGTATTTTAGTATATTTTAGTGTGTTCTAGTATATTTTAGTTTATTTTAGTATATTTTAGTGTATTTTAGTATATTTTAGTGTATTTTACTATTTTTTAGTGTATTTTAGTATATTTTAGTGTGTTCTGGTATATTTGAGTTTATTTTAGTAGATCTTAATGTATTTTAGTATATTTTAGTGTATTTTAGTATATTTGACTGTATTTTAGTGTATTTTAGTATATTTTAGTGTATTTTAGTGTATTTTAGTATATTTTAGTGTATTTTGGTATATTTTAGTGTGTTTTAGTATATTTAAGTGTATTCTAGTATATTCTAGTGTATTTTAGTATATTTTAGTATATTTTAGCGTGTTCTAGTATATTTTAGTTTATTTTAGTTTATTTTAGTGTATTTTAGATATTTTAGTGTATTTTACTATATCTCAGTGTATTTCAGCATATTGTAGTGTATTTTAGTATATTTTAGTGTATTTTAGTGTATTTTAGTATATTTTAGCGTATTTTACTTAATTTTAGTGTATTTTAGTATTTTTTAGTGTATTTTAGTATATTTTAGTGTATTTCAGTACATTTTAGTGTATTTTAGTATATTTTAGTGTATATTTTAGTATATTTTAGTGTATTTTAGTATAATTCCATGTATTTCAGTATATTTTAGTGTATTATAGTATATTTGACTGTATTTTAGTATATTTTAGAGTATTTTAGTATAGTTTAGTGTATTTTAGTATACTTTAGTGTATTTTAGTGTATTTTAGTATATTTTAGTGTATTTTGGTATATTTTAGTGTATTTTGGTATATTTTAGTGTGATTTAGTATATTTAGTGTATTCTAGGGTGTTCTAGTATAGTATTATATTGTTTGGTTGTCCTCCGCCAGTAGATGAAATAATATTGCCATTTCCCGTCGTAACTGGCCGGTTTGTATGTGATGGCGAGCGCTTTCGATGCGTATGCATCATTTTCAAGCCACGGTTTAGTTTGTACTGGTGAGTAGTGTTGGCGTTCAGGTAGTTCTGTTATTAGGCTCGTATATATTCAGGTAAGCAGAATACCAGCCACCTGGCATTTGTATGCAAAGTGAACCTAACGAAACCTCCGTCTTTTACTATTATGTAGGTACGTGTGTCCGTCTGAGGGTGTTTTTCGTTTACCCGTTGGCATGAGTAGTTTCAATGGTGTGAAAATTGTGTCTGAGGTCGTGTTTACCTGTTCGTTTATAATGTCGTTGTTGAATGTTTTTGTTTTGTAGATTTCCATACTTTCAAGAATGTCTAGTCTTCGTCCTTTTTTGCTAGGATGTAATAATGTCATACATTCATCTATTTCCCTTGGTGTGTGTCCGTGAGTGTCAAGGTGTGATGCAAAGTTTGAATCTTCTCTTTTCCGTTTGTATGAGCGTATGTGTTCTGCAAACCTTGTTTTTAGTGTTCGTCCAGTTTGCCCTATATAGGTTTGTTTGCAGGTACAGGTAAGTCTGTATACCCCGCTGGAATTGAATTTGTCAGTTGTTTCTGTAGTTGTTTTGAGATAGTGTCTGAGGGTGTTTCCACTTTTCAATGCTGTGAGTATTCCTTCTTTTTGAAAAAGGTTAGTTAGTCTGTATATTTCTGGTCCTGTGTAAGTAAAGGTGTGCCGTCGTGTTGTATCGGCTGTCTCCTTGTCTTCTCTATTTCTGTTCTTAGTGTTGTACTGTCTAAGTAGTTTATCGATGGTAGTGGTTTTGTAGCCGTTATTTATAGCTATGGCGTAGATTGTGTCGAGTTCCCTCCTGTACTTATCTGGATTAAGTGGAATTGTCCCAAGCCTATGTATCATATGTCTAAAAGCTGCTAGTTTGTGTTGGGTAGGGTGGTTTGAGGTGTTGTGGATGGTAGTGTCCGTTGTTGTTGGTTTTCTATAGATGTCGAATGTTAAATAGTCAGTTCCTCGTGTTATAGTGATGTCAAGATAATGTAAATTTCTGTCTTGTTCTTTTTCCATTGTGTATGTAATCTTATCATGAATTGTGTTTAAGCTTTCTAGAATTTGTTCGCCGTTATCTTGCTCGAGGATGCATATAATGTCATCTACGTATCTATAGTAATGAGTTATTTTGTGTTTTTCCATGAGTGTTTTCACGTGTAGTGATTCGAGATGTTGCATGAAAATTTCCATGAAGATTGCGGAAGTTGGGTTTCCCATACCGCACTTGAAAGTATGGAAATCTACAAAACAAAAACATTCAACAACGACATTATAAACGAACAGGTAAACACGACCTCAGACACAATTTTCACACCATTGAAACTACTCATGCCAACGGGCAAACGAAAAACACCCTCAGACGGACACACGTACCTACATAATAGTAAAAGACGGAGGTTTCGTTAGGTACACTTTGCATACAAATGCCAGGTGGCTGGTATTCTGCTTACCTGAATATATACGAGCCTAATAACAGAACTACCTGAACGCCAACACTACTCACCAGTACAAACTAAACCGTGGCTTGAAAATGATGCATACGCATCGAAAGCGCTCGCCATCACATACAAACCGGCCAGTTACGACGGGAAATGGCAATATTATTTTATCTACTGGCGGAGGACAACCAAACAATATAATACCAGACACAGCCAGTCAGGCTAAGGTAATGCTGAACAAACTGACCAATAAGACTTTACAACTGCACAAGACAATCGCAAACATACGCTACAACAGACAATGTATTGACAACAACATTACGCCACGCTACGCAACTGTTAACATCACCACAAAAACCTACGCTTCACAGCAGGCTAAACGTACAGCAGAACTAACATGGATAAAGACTGAAATACGCTCACTTTATATCAAAAAAGACAAACTTAACAAGGAATTATATAGAATTCACTTAGAGGTAGCCGACATATTGACTAAACATAATCTATTCCATATATTTCCACCATTTTTACACAATCTACGCGATAGGGTACAAAACCAGATGGATGAAAAATACAAACGAATTGAGCGTAAATTTACAAAGCTAACAAAACAAACCGACAATCACAATAGGATGGAGTTTCATTCACGAGTCAAAAACCTCACAGATACACAATTCAATGAAAACGAGACAAAACTAATGGAAAAAGGATTGAAACATAATTTACCTTTTGACAGAATACAGAAGACGATTGAAACACAGATTGTAGATGCTGAGGCAACTATCGCTCAATTACCAACCGACCGCCAAGAACACATGAGACACAGAGTGGCCGACATACTCGAGAAAACGATAAAAGAACACAATAAGAACAAAACAAATCCAAACGAGCAAAAAATTGCTAAGCAGATAAGGGCAAAATTACGAGACAATGACTTAATAATTACAAAGGCTGACAAAGGAAATACGACAGTAATAATGCACAAAGAAGAATATATAGACAAAACACAACAATTTATACAG
This sequence comes from Trichopoda pennipes, assembly GCA_030448955.1. Lineage (NCBI taxonomy): Eukaryota > Metazoa > Arthropoda > Insecta > Diptera > Tachinidae > Trichopoda > Trichopoda pennipes. The sequence goes on from JASKUP010000322.1 coordinate 5,181, forward strand.
CAGACCAACTGCACTAAATTCAGGAATGACCCAACTGAGTCCTTCCAAAAGGAAATACGCAACCTATTAAAACGCTGCAAAACTTTTACTGACGGAAAGGTATACATGTACATGAACATGAATCCAGGACCACCGACGCTCAAAGCACAACCAAAAATACACAAGGAAAACATACCAATGAGACCCATTATAAACTACAGACCTGCACCGGCGTACCACCTAGCTAAACACCTCACCAGCGTACTTAAGGAAAGGATAAATTTACAAAACACATATACTATACGTAATACACAAGACCTCGTTGATAAACTTAAGGACATAAAAATAACCGAAAATACGCGACTCGTTTCCTTTGATATTAAGGATCTATATACTTCAATACCAACACATGAAACCTTAAATATTCTACGCAACACACTAGACAATTTATACGAAAGCCAATACATCGCTGATATTATAGATATTGCAAAAACGATAATAAAACAGAACTACTTTAGATTCAATAACAACTTTTACAAATTACCTGACGGACTCGGTATGGGAAACCCAACTTCCGCAATCTTCATGGAAATTTTCATGCAACATCTCGAATCACTACACGTGAAAACACTCATGGAAAAACACAAAATAACTCATTACTATAGATACGTAGATGACATTATATGCATCCTCGAGCAAGATAACGGCGAACAAATTCTAGAAAGCTTAAACACAATTCATGATAAGATTACATACACAATGGAAAAAGAACAAGACAGAAATTTACATTATCTTGACATCACTATAACACGAGGAACTGACTATTTAACATTCGACATCTATAGAAAACCAACAACAACGGACACTACCATCCACAACACCTCAAACCACCCTACCCAACACAAACTAGCAGCTTTTAGACATATGATACATAGGCTTGGGACAATTCCACTTAATCCAGATAAGTACAGGAGGGAACTCGACACAATCTACGCCATAGCTATAAATAACGGCTACAAAACCACTACCATCGATAAACTACTTAGACAGTACAACACTAAGAACAGAAATAGAGAAGACAAGGAGACAGCCGATACAACACGACGGCACACCTTTACTTACACAGGACCAGAAATATACAGACTAACTAACCTTTTTCAAAAAGAAGGAATACTCACAGCATTGAAAAGTGGAAACACCCTCAGACACTATCTCAGAACAACTACAGAAACAACTGACAAATTCAATTCCAGCGGGGTATACAGACTTACCTGTACCTGCAAACAAACCTATATAGGGCAAACTGGACGAACACTAAAAACAAGGTTTGCAGAACACATACGCTCATACAAACGGAAAAGAGAAGATTCAAACTTTGCATCACACCTTGACACTCACGGACACACACCAAGGGAAATAGATGAATGTATGACATTATTACATCCTAGCAAAAAAGGACGAAGACTAGACATTCTTGAAAGTATGGAAATCTACAAAACAAAAACATTCAACTACGACATTATAAACGAACAGGTAAACACGACCTCAGACACAATTTTCACACCATTGAAACTACTCATGCCAACGGGCAAACGAAAAACACCCTCAGACGGACACACGTACCTACATAATAGTAAAAGACGGAGGTTTCGTTAGGTTCACTTTGCATACAAATGCCAGGTGGCTGGTATTCTGCTTACCTGAATATATACGAGCCTAATAACAGAACTACCTGAACGCCAACACTACTCACCAGTACAAACTAAACCGTGGCTTGAAAATGATGCATACGCATCGAAAGCGCTCGCCATCACATACAAACCGGCCAGTTACGACGGGAAATGGCAATAATATTGTTCTAGTATGTTTTATTTATTTTTACCGTCGTTTATGGGTATAACTTCTGTGTGCGCGAGTAGGGAAAATATTTTTTGTTGAAAGAATTGAAAAATAAAAAAGAAAACAGTTATTTATTCAAAGTTTCAATAAAAGAAATCGATCATAAAAAAAAAACCAGTGGTGTGATGTTGAACAGAAAATAATTAATTTGAAGTTCTTTTCTTTAAAGAACATAAATTAATAAAGAACTATAAACATAAAGCAGAACTTAAAAAACAGCGCCGTGCTTTTTGCTGACGGCGGTGTGTTCTGGGCGACCAAAGCTGGTGTTTACTCGTGAAAGTGGACCAATTGTGTTGAGACGAGTGCGGCTGATATAGATTTTGCGAAGACATTGTGTTAACATAAAATTTCGGTATTTCCGGCCATAAAGGCCAAAGCAGATGTAAAATTTAAAATAAAAACAGTCAAAAAAAAAAAAGGGAAAAAAAAAATTTATTTTTGTACCAAAAAATTATTAAACAAAAACATTAAAATAAGCAAGAAAAGCTGGGAGATACTCTTATGAGTACCTCAAAAGCAAAAAACTGTCAAGTAAGCACTAACGGCAGAAATTCTTATTTAACCCTTAGCGCTGAAGACGTAAGCGAAAACAACACAACGAAAAAAATTGATGATAGTCTGTATCTAACAGCAAAGCAACACTTTCGCGTTCGTACAAGTTCACTACCGCAAACCAGTGAATTATTATCGGTTCCAGTGCCACTTAAATCGGCAACTTCATCCGCGTCGGGTTCCTGCTCTTCAATTAACGAAGTTGCTACAACTGCTATCGACATCGAAAAACCTAAGATCCAAGTGGGAATGGACAGATACCTAACGCTTACCAAACGTGGGCGAAGCCCCAAATCGTCCCAGGTCGCATCAGTTCGAAAGTTATCTAGAAATAGTGACGCCGCCTCAGTAATTTCTCAAAATCGATTTTCTTTGTTACAAGACGACAACGAGAAATCTGTCTGCACAACCAAATCCTCTAAACCTCCACCGATCTATTTGAGGGAAAAAAATTCAAACGCCCTTGTTAAGAAATTAATTTCGACTATTGGTGATAAAACGTTTTATGTCATGCCAATAAAACGTGGCAAAATTGATGAAACCAAAATACAGGTTCACGAAGAGGCGAATTTCCGTAAAGTGGTTAATGAACTTGAAAAGAGTAAATTAAGCTTTTATACATATCAGCTTAAAAGTGCAAAAGGTTTGCAAGTTGTAGTAAAGGGCGTAGATCAAAGTGTTGAACCAAACGAAATCAAAGGTGCCCTCATTAATCAAGGCTTCAAAATTAAAAATGTCGTAAACATAATTAATAGGGAGAAAATACCACAACCTCTGTTCCGAGTAGAATTGGAGCCCAATGACATAAAATTGAAGAAAAATGAAACTCACCCAATTTACAATTTGCAATATCTTCTGCATAGAAAAATCACGGTAGAAGAACCCCGCAAACGTTCAGGGCCCGTACAGTGTCACAACTGTCAAGAGTTTGGGCACACAAAAACATACTGCAAACTTCCATCTGTTTGCGTTATATGCGGAGAATTGCATGCTACTGCTAGTTGCAATAAACCTAAAGGGGAAACAAACCTTAAAAAATGCAGTAATTGTGGCGGTAATCACACTGCAAACTACAGAGGTTGCCCCGTTTATTCTTTCATAAGACAGGGTGCAACACCGGCACCTAAAGTTACATCGGCCCAAAAACAGCACATTTTATCTACTTCGTATCCCCAAATGGTCCGACTAATCAATACTCATGTATCGTATGCCGACGCCGTAAAAATCAACACTGTTCCACCAAAAAATGTTCCATCAGCAAATACCAATGCAGACGCTAACTCAAGCTTCAATTTTACTCGTCTTGCAGCTACTATTGACAACCTTGTGCAGACAATAAACAATTTCACAACTAGTATGACTAGCATGATGCAACAAATGCTGCAAATGCAGACTACTTTGCTTCAGGCAATCGTAAATAGAAAATGAATTCGTTGAAAATATGTTTCTGGAATGCAAATGGCATTCGCCAACATAAAAACGAACTCGAATACTTCCTCACGGAAAATAACATTGACATCATGCTGGTCTCTGAAACGCATTTGACCACAAGGGGTATTTTTAAAATTAATAGATTCACATTTTATGATACAAAGGATCCGAGAGGTAGAGCATGCGGCGGCTCAGCAATTTTAATAAAGTCTAGACTGAAACACCATTTTTTAGACAGCAAGCAAGAAGACTATTTGCAAGCCACAACTATTTGTGTTGAAAATCTTTTAAATGATATAGTAATATCATCAGTCTACTCTCCTCCCAGGTTTTTAATAACCGAAGAGCAGTATAAAAAATTTTTTAAAGGTCTTGGACCATGTTTTCTGGCAGCTGGCGATTATAATGCGAAACACAATTACTGGGGTTCGCGCTTAATTACACCTAGGGGCCGAGCATTGTACAACGCTATTAGCAGTAATGATTTAGATGTTGCTTCGAGTGGTCAGCCTACATATTGGCCTACCGACAGACAAAAAATTCCGGATGTAATAGATTTTGCTGTCACAAAAAATATTTCAAGAAATTTAGTCACTGTAGAATCTTCCATGGATTTATCATCGGATCATTCTCCAACCATTGTAACTATTTGCAGCCCGCTTAGAAGACATTTGTTTTTTCCTGATACAAATATGATCAGTCGCATCAACTGGTTGAGTTTTAAAAGATATCTCAGCACCCATTGTTCGGAGAATATTTTGCTAGAAACAAAGGAGGATGTGGAGTGTAGCCTTGCAACTTTTAGTGAAAATATTAAACAAGCAGCACAGCTTGCAACAACTAAACATCCGCAGACTACTTTGGGTCACATCTATTCTGCAGACATTGAACGTCTCGTAGCGGAAAAACGAAGAGCTAGAAGAGATTGGCAACAACACAGATCGCCCCTGCAGAGGCAGAGACTTAGAGAATGCACAAAGCGGCTTAGAGACTTACTAGCATATGAAAAAACTGCATCTTTCGAGAAATATCTGGAGGGCCTCGATGCTACACCAAACTCCAACTATTCTTTATGGCGTGCTACAAAAAACCTTAAAAGGCCCGTTGAGTACAAGCCACCCCTACGTAATATCAGTGGAGATTGGGCAAGAAGGGACGCTGAAAAAGGTGACTTATTTGCCGATTACTTGAAAGATGTATTCACCCCACACATATGTACTGATGATGTTAGTTTGCCAAGCGTAGTTGGATTACCCCCTCGACCCTTAAAGTTTAAGTTGCGTGAGGTACAAAAGCTAATTTCTGAAGTAAATCCGAAAAAAGCTCCTGGTATGGACGGCATAAGTAACAAAATGTTGAAGGAGCTCCCCAATATTGCAGTCAGAATCATGCTATTCATTTTTAATGCCATTTTACGGCTTGAATACTATCCTGACCACTGGAACATTTCTAAAGTTAAAATGATTCCAAAACCGGGTAAAGACCTAACCAAAACCGAGTCATATAGACCCATAAGTCTATTACCAACTATTTCAAAGGTTTTCGAAAAGTTGCGTATGGATAAATTGTCTCCAATGCTAAGGGATAGTGGGTGTATCCCAAACCATCAATTTGGTTTTAGAAGTAGACATAGCACAATTGAGCAAACCCATAGATTGGTTCAGGTGATAAGAAGGACTTTTGAAGAGAAGAAGTATTGTTCAGCTATTTTTATTGATGTTTCACAGGCTTTTGACAAAGTTTGGCATGAAGGTCTATTTCTAAAACTTACCGCTCACTTGCCTTGTAATATGAGCAACCTACTGAAAAGCTACATAATTGGACGAAAATTTGCTGTCGTTGAAGGAGACTTCGTAAGTGTATCCAAACCAATTTCCTCAGGTGTACCACAAGGTAGCATTCTTGGACCAGTTTTATATTTGATATATACCTGCGATATGCCTGTAAGTGAAACTGTCCACACTTCTACGTTTGCTGATGATACAGCGTGTCTAAGTTCGCACGAAAACTCCTATCAAGCCTCAATAAATCTTCAGCAACATATAACTCAGTTGGAGTTGTGGTTAAAATTATGGAGAATTAAAGTGAACGTTCAAAAGTGCATTCATGTGACTTTCACCCTGCGAAGAGATAATTGTTCACCCGTTCGAATCAATAATCACATTGTTCCTCACCATAATTATGTGAGATATCTTGGTATATATCTTGATCGTCGCCTTACATGGAAACATCATATTGACTCAAAGCTAACACAAATGAAACTTAAGCTAACACAATTACACTGGCTCATTGGCAGGAACTCGAGACTTGGCCTAGATTGCAAACTTCTAATTTACAAGAGTATTCTGAAACCAATATGGTCTTATGGAATCCAACTTTGGGGCACTGCCTCAGCTTCAAACGTGGATAGAATCCAACGTATGTAAAATAAAATTTTACGGTTGATAACTTCCGCCCCATGGTACATCAGAAATTCAAACATACATTGTGACTTAGACATACCGCTGGTGACTACAGAAATCATCAAATACGCAGGCAAATACTTGATGAAGCTCGAAGACCATCCTAATCCCCTTGCTCGCAATATCTTGGATTATAGTGGACATAGCCGATTAAAAAAGAAGGATACCGCAGCTTTAATCCTCAATGCTACAGATGACACATCCTAGAAACATTTGTTTTGTTTTTTTTTTTAATGTCAATTTTTTTTTTTTTACCCAAAAGGTTAGTTCCGACATGGTCGGGACTAATGTGACTTTTTTTTAGAATTTAAGATTTTAAAACTTATTGTTAGTTCTTTTTATAGAAGATACAATAAATAAATAAATAATTTTGAGAGTTAAAAAAAAAAAAAAAAAAATTTTTAGTATATTTTTGTGTATTTTAGTATATTTTAGTGTATTTTAGCATATCTCAGTGTATTTTTGTATATTTTAGTGTATTTTTGTATGTTTTAGTGTATTTTAGTGTATTTTAGTATATTTTAATGTATTTTACTAAATTTTTAGTGTAGTTTGGTATATTTTAGTGTATTTTAGTATAATTCCGTGTATTTCAGTATATTTTAGTGTATTTTAGTATATTTTAGTGAATTTTAGTATATTTTAGTGTATTTTGGTATATTTTAGTGTACTTTAGTATATTTAAGTGTATTCTGGTATATTTTAGTGTGATTTAGTATATTTTAGTATATTTAAGTGTGTTCTAGTATATTTTAGTTAATTTAAGTATATTTTAGCGTATTTTGGTGTATTTTAGTGTGTTTAAGTATATTTAAGTGTATTCTAGTATATTCTAGTGTATTTTGGCATATTTTAGTATATTTTAGTGTATTTTACAAAATTTTAGTGTATTTTAGTATATTTTAGTGTATTTTAGTATATTTTAGTGTATTATAGTACATTTCATTGTATTTTAGTATATTTTAGTGTATTTCAGTATATTTTAGTATTTTACAATATATTAGTGTATTTTAGTATATTTTAGTGTGTTCTAGTATATTTTAGTTTATTTTAGTATATTTTAGGGTATTTTAGTATATTTTTGTGTATTTCAGTACATTTTAGTGTATTTTAGTATATTTTCGTGTATTTCAGTATATTTTAGTGTATTTTACAATATTTTAGTGTATTTTAGTATATTTTAGTTTGTTCTAGTATATTTTAGTTTATTTTAGTATATTTTAGTGTATTTTTGTATATTTTAGTGTATTTTACTATATTTTATTGTATTTTAGTATAGTTTAGTGTGTTCTAGTAAATTTGAGTTTATTTTAGTATATTTTAGTGTATTTTAGTATATTTTAGTGTATTTTAGTATAATTCGGTGTATTTCAGTATACTTTAGTGTATTTTAGTATATTTGATAGTATTTTAGTATATTTTAGTGTATTTTAGTATAAATTAGTGTATTTTAGTATATTGTAGTGTATTTTAGTGTATTTTAGTATATTTTAGTGTATTTTGGTATATTTTAGTGTATATTGGTATATTTTAGTGTGTTTTAGTATATTTAAGTGTATTCTAGTATATGCTAGTGTATTTTAGAATATTTTAGTATATATTAGGTGTTCTAGTATATTTTATTTATTTTTAGTATATTTTAGTGTATTTTAGTATATTTTAGTGTATTTTAGTATATCTCAGTGTATTTCAATATATTTTAGTGTATTTTGGTATATTTTAGTGTATTTAAGTGTATTTTAGTATATTTTAGTGTATTTTACTATATTTTAGTGTATTTTAGTATATTTTAGTGTATTTTAGTATATTTCAGTATATTTTAGTGTATATAAGTATATTTTAGTGTATTTTAGTATATTTAAGTGTATTCTAGTATATTCTAGCGTATTTTAGTATATTTTAGTGTTTTTTAGTATATTTTAGTGTACTCTAGTATATTTTAGTTTGTTTTAGTATATTTTAGCGTATTTTAGTATATTTTAGTGTATTTTAGTATATCTCAGTGTATTTCAGTATATTTTAGTATATTTTAGTGTATTTTAGTATATTTAAGTTTATTTTAGTATATTTTAATGTATTTTAGTATAGTTTAGTGTATTTTAGTATATTTTAGTGTATTTTAGTGTATTTTAGTATATTTTAGTAAATTTTAGTATATTCTAGTGTATTTTGTTATATTTTAGTGAATTTTAGTATACCTCAGTGTATTTCAGTATATTTTAGTGTATTTTATTATATTTTAGTGTATTTTAGTGTATTTTAGTATATTTTAGTGTATTTTACTAAATTTTTAGTGTAGTTTAGTATATTTTAGTGTATTTTAGTATAATTCATTTCAGTATATTTTAGTATATTTTAGTGTATTTAAGTATATTTTAGTGTATTTTACAATATTTTAGTGTATTTTAGTATATTTTAGTGTGTTCTAGTATATTTTAGTTATTTTAGTATATTTTAGTGTATTTTAGTATATTTTAGTGTATATTACTATTTTTTAGTGTATTTTAGTATATTTTAGTGTGTTCTAGTATATTTGAGTTTATTTTAGTATATCTTAGTGTATTTTTGAATTTTTTAGTGTATTATAGTATATTTGACTGTATTTTAGTATATTTTAGTGTATTTTAGTATAGTTTAGTGTATTTTAGTATATTTTAGTGTATTTTAGTATATTTTAGTGTGTTTTGGTATATTTTAGTGTGTTTTAGTATATTTAAGTGTATTCTACTATATTCTACTGTATTTTAAAATATTTTAGTGTGTTCTAGTATATTTTAGTTTATTTTAGTATATTTTAGTGTATTTTAGATATTTTAGTGTATTTTAGATATTTAGTGTATTTTAGTATATTTTAGTGTATTTTAGTATATTTTAGTGTATTTCAGTACATTTTATTGTATTTTAGTATATTTTAGTGTATTTCAGTATATTTTAGTGTATTTTACAATATTTTAGTGTATTTTAGTATATTTTAGTGTGTTCTAGTATATTTTAATTTATTTTAGTATATTTTAGTGTATTTTAGTATATTTTAGTGTATTTTACTATAATTTAGTGTATTTTAGTATATTTTAGTGTGTTCTAGTATATTTGAGTTTATTTTAGTATATTTCAGTGTATTTTAGTATATTTTAGCATAGTTTAGTGTATTTTAGTATATTTTAGTGTATTTTAGTGTATTTTAGTATATTTTAGTGTATTTTGGTATATTTTAGTGTATTTTGGTATATTTTAGTGTGATTTAGTATA
>JASKUP010000323.1:0-32822 GCA_030448955.1 Trichopoda pennipes
CTCTTTACTATTTCGAAGTTGATTTTTGAGGTTTAGAAAATGCAGAAGCATATATTTTAAATAAAATATTAAACACACAAAATTCATTTAGTATATAAATACTTATATTATTGAACAAGAAAATGTTGATGTAATCTAAAACTGATTATGAATAAAAAGAAATAATGAATCAATTTCCTTTGTTACTCGTTATTTCCAGTAACAATTGAAAGCAACTTTTAGTTATTGATTGCTTGCGATGTTAATTACTTTATATACTTAGATAATAAACTTATACAATTAGTGTATAGTGTAAGACAATCAATATTTGAATGGTTAACAAGGAAATTAAACTATGTATATTCAAACAACTCTTCATTATTGATAGAACTTCGAATTTATATAGTAGATAATTACTAATTAAATTTTATTTTGTGACTTTAATTTATTCATGGCTGAAATAATATCAGTCATTTTTTTTAAACTCCTAAAATCTTTGAAACAATTGGCATCTCTCAATTTTGTATCTATTTTTTAAACTATATAGCATTCATAGCATTGATTTGCCTTGAAATCATCGCTTGCTTTAGGGAAACCCCATTTTTACATTGGACAATGCTGTCATCCCAATAGCAATTCATTCAGGAATTATCACTAATACACGCACACTTTTGCATTTGCCAAGGCAAATTTACTTATAAGGTATTGCTACTGTGCTGCCATACTACACTTTAAAAAAAAGTTATTATGTTATTATATAGTTAAAATAAAATTGCATGTTTCTCTGTGGAATGAAATTATTTTTGTAATAATGCAACACATTTTTGATGAAGCTTTTAGTTTTAGAAATTGTTGTTTTTTTATAATAATATTGGAATAATTTGAACATATGTAATTAAATCAACATAACAGTTTTCGAAACATACACAAAAAGTGTATGATTAAATATGTACTCTTTTAAACGGTCTTTTTAATTAAATTTTAACGATTTATTTTTTCGATATTTCGCTTTCCTCTGGGAAGTTTCTTCAGGAAAATTAAAATTTTAAAATTTTTATTATTAAAATTTAAATTTCCTGAAGAAGCTTTCCATACGACCTTTTAAAAGATTAGTACATATTTAATTAAATTAAAAAAGGTCGAATAAAAATAAAAATCAAAAAGTATATGTTAATGTGGTCTTGCCTGCACAATAAACCTTCCTCAAACATGCATGAGAAGGCAAAGCATACTCGATTTTTATATGTAATACTCTTCGCCAACAGGAAGTTTATTTAAAAGTTCAATGTATCAAAAAATATAATTACTGGACTTTTGAAATTTCACTCAGTGGTTCATGGTATTGGTAGGCATTTACTCGTGAAATATCTTTTGAGTTTAAGCGCACAGAGTCATATATCTCGAAAACAATTTAGGGAGCGAGATTTATTATATTAAAAACAATATTTCCTGTGATCGGTAAGATTTTTCGTGTGAAAATATTTTTGGGAAGACAATTGGAATAACAAAACGTTGTTTTAAATTCTGTAAAATTCCTGATTGTGAAGGGTATATATATAAGAACACAGCACTCTTGATTATTTTTCAAAATAACTTTCACTTTTAGTTAATGAAGGATATAGCTTCTTTAATTCTCAACTTTTGTTGACTTGGCATATTATATCAAAAAACTTTTTAAGACAGAGCGGGTAAAAATATCTTCTCATAAAAGTAAGCAAAACTAGGAAAAAAGAAGTTTGACAAAATACAAAGCAACGTCTTCAAAAATTTATATCTGATAATAAATTTTTTTGATTTATTAGATTATGGAAAGGCGAAAAAAATTATGTTTGATTGCCGAAAAGTAGAAATATATTTTTGAAAATTATCCATAACAACAAAGTCAATGTTATATTATACCACAATATATGCTGAGATACCCTTTTCTAACAAAACTAAAAACCTTTTTAGTTTTGTGTTTTATACTATATTTTTATACAAGATTTTTTTCCTCTATGTTATCGACAATAACATCTTCCCCCATTAAAATTTGTCACGTTTCAAATATTACGTGTAACCAGAGTTTTATACCTATCAATATATTTGAAACATATTATATCCTTTGATTTTTTAATGCATTTTTGGAAACACTAAACGAATTGAATTTAAGAAAATGTATTTGTATAGGTCTTTAACATGAGAAGTTAATAATAATTTTTAGTTATGCTTACAAAGTATAAAATCAATTATATATAAAATCAATTATAACAATTGATATATATGTATATGTTATTGAACTTTGAAGTAACGACTACAATTTTGTTATAAAAACTTCATTAATTAAAAAAAAAATGTAGTAGGCTAAAAACTACTACATTTAAACTTAAATTTAATTATTTGAATTTGTTGTTTAAAAAATTCGAAATTTAGTGTGACAAATCTCAGCGGATATAAATTGCAAGATATCGCTTGGTTTAAGTTAAGTTTACTGTCAGAGTTCAAAAATGAAAAATTCGATTTTTAAGCAAAACATGTCAAATAAATATAAATAATTGTTGAATTTTAGAGATCAGATGAATTATGAGAATTTGTTATTTAAAATTTTTTTGCTTCAAAATCCAGCTCTGCCAGTAAACTGAGCTTATTCTTATTAGTGGCATTTTCTTTAAACTATTTTTAACGTAATATAAGTAATAATTTTTTATCAAAGAGTTTTTCATGTTATCATGTTCATTAATGTTTTTCTTCTGCAGATCTAACAATACACAATTTAATGCTTCTGATTTTTCTTTATATTAAAAATTAATTTGACAAGATTGTTATTTCTGCAAATAACAAAAACAGCCATTGTTGCCTATAGTGCTGTAAGTTATTGAGATTTCAAAAACGTAATAAATTTTTATAGCAAGTTAAAAGGTTGTTATTTTTAATAGTTTTAAAAACGTAGGAACATAATCAAAAATAAATCAAAATAATAATAAATAAATTTGTACAAATAAGAATGAATCTCAATTTTCAATGTAATGTAACCATTAAAATTTATTTATTTTTTAGCTTTTACACATATGTACATGTTTTATAATACGATGTAGTAAACTGTATTTGATTGTCATATGCATGTCATTTGGTTCAGTTTAATATAAATAATATATATCTTTATAATTAAGATGACTTTTCAAGAAGAAAAAAATTTACTTTATTTGAACAAATAAAAACACTCAATGGTAACACTGATCGTAGTAGAAATCATCCCTTATTTTAACCTTTGCAGACAATGCAAATCTACTATTAGTGTTTGTAACATGCTTGCAGATTTGATCTAATAGTGTTGACAACTTTTTACTTTTTTAAATACCCAGAAAACCAATTGATATTATTTACGCTAATTAATTAAACTTTTTGCGTTCACAAAATCAATTTTGTTTTTAAATTTATTAATAAAAATTAAATATATTAAGAAAAATGAAATGCGTACTTTTATAGAGTTTTACAAATGGATGCCTGAATTGTGGAACTGCAGAAATGAATATTATAAAAACAAAAACATTCACAATAATATTCGACAATATCTTTGGTTCAATGACTTCTTTATAAAATAAAGTTGTTCTGTGTGTGATTGTACGAAAGTTATATAATTTGTACACAAAACCCTCACTTGATTACCAACAGATCGCAACGTGTATGGCTTACATAAGAGTCGCTGCGTCGACATTGAAATTTTGTACATATGTATAATAGCTAACGTTTTACTTAAATCTATTACAGCATAATAAAATATTAATAAAGCCAGTTTTTTATGTATGCAAATATTTTTTATTAACAAGGAAATAATTTAGAGAATTAATGGAATATGAACTAAAATCCCATTAATATAAGGATTGTTTTTTTGCCATTCAGTTCCAATTATATAATTTTTTAATGTTGAAAGAAGAATGTGAATTATGACTTCTTTAAGTAATTCAAAATGTTTCCATATATGTACAAAATAAGTGAATTCTTTACCACTTACTAATTTCAGCATTAAAATATCATTTATGTTTTCTATTGTTTTAAATATATATTAAGTAAGTCAAATTCAAACTTAAGCAACTTTAATTTTATTGCTATCGTTATAACTGTATACGTATATCAGTGTTAAAAAGTATTTAGAGGTATTTACAAATCCCTTTTTGTCCAAAACTTGAAAATTTACCTTTATTTTATCACAGCGAAAATAATAACGTTTCACAAGTTATTTCTAATGTAAACATCATAAACTAATAGCATTAAAGATATTTTAAAAAGTTGGCAAAAACCCATTTTTAAGAAAAAAATTTTAGAGTAATTTGTACCGTGTATTTAAATAATGCTATAAACTACACTATGCTACTTTTTTAAAAACATTCATTTGTTTGGTAATTTGAAAATTCAATCAGTTCAAACTTTATCTTATCATAAATCACCAATTGAATTGCTTGTTACCGGTTAAATATATCGTTTTTTTCATATTCTTAGCCATCGATTTTCTTGTGCTACATTTCATTGAAATCATTGAATTTAGAATAACGATATTTTAATTAAGCTGAATTAGTTATAAATGATGAGACGATACAGCGTTTAGAAAATTCACATTTTTCACAGAATATATTAAAAATATTATAATATTATCATTTTATTATTTTCAGTTTTATTCGACCTTTTTTATTTTTATTAAATGTGTACTAATCTTTTTTTTATAAAATGGTCTTTTTAAATAAATTTTAACGATTTATTTCGATATTTCGCTTTCCTATGGAAAGCTTTTTCAGGAAATTATTTTTTATATTTAAAATTTATTTAAAAAGACCATTTTATAAAAAAAGATTAGTACACATTTAATAATCATTTTATAGAATTAAAGTGAAAAAAGCAAAAATGTAGATACTATACATGGTAAATTGTAACCAAAATTTCATAATAAAATATATTAATTATTATATATAATAATTATAGTTATTTGACCTTTTTTAATATTTTTTAGTAGTTTATTATTAAGCACTAGGTCATTATTTAATAAAAAATTTTAAAACTTTATTTTTTATTAGTTTTCAATACTTCGCTAAACCATTGGTTGGCATCAACTTTTTTTATTAAATAATGACCTAGTGCTTAATAATAAACTACTAACAAATATTAAAAAAGATCAAATAACAATAATTATTATATAGAATAATAAATATATATAATAAATATATAATAAAATTTTATAATCGCTATGGTTTTTTTTATAAAACACGTTGGCATTACTGAACAAATACATACAATCCTGGCTGCAAAAATTGACGGCGGCAACAAAAATTTGTAAAGTTTACAAAACATCTGGCAATAAATTTTTACTTCTATATTGCGTATAGTATGGGGACATGTCCTCATAATATGCGCAAGCTTGAAAAGTGTCCTCGAAATATGCGTTAAATATAAGAATTAACTTTAAACCGATTTGAAGAGGATTTAGTGAAAAAATATCGGGATATATAAATCGATTTCTATGAATTCTGCATAATTATCTCAAAAAAAGTACATAATTTTTGTGTCCCCAAACTATGCGGTATGCATATATATATATATATATATATATAGATAAACACCATTTTATGTTAATAACTTCTTCTCTTATCTCTAAGCGCCCCAAGCCCTTCAGGGTATTATTGGAACAAGCCTGCAGTCTTATAAACCAATTTTATATTAAGAATTATATACTTACAATATGTAAGAGATTATATTTCCTATTTAAAATCTTCATTTCGTTTAGGTTTTGCTATTCTGCATCTTGGAATTCTTAAATTATTAGAAATTCTCGTATTGGCATTAGACTTGACTTGAACACATATTTCAAAACCTGGTATTCGTAAATCCATAAATGAGCAAAATTGTTTTACAAATGTCTCTATTCAAATAATTTGTAGGATATAACGTTGCTAAATTTTTAGAGCTTTATTTTTTGCATACGTTGAAGGGATTTTGCATACAGAGCTATCATGAATATGCGAATGTATTAGAGACTGATATAACATCAACTCCCCTCCGGGGGCACATTATAACTCTTTATGGATCACACAACCATCTAGACTTGCGTCTTGCAGGGTAAAAGGGAGCCCAGTCCCCTTAGGCTAGTAGGAGCCAACTGGAAAATCCACTATATTTCCACGGGAATCAGTAAAGCCCCAGAGTTCCGCTATTTGTCTCTTTAGGCATTTAACTGACCTCTGACTGATTATTGAGGTAGGCCCTTCGGGAGTATCGTGGTGCCTGTGTGTTTCGAGGCCCTCATTTGAGTTTGTCAGTCGGAACATTCTCAATGAACACAATGAATGGTCCAGCTCCAGTGAGTATGAATGCCGTCGTGTTCTTAATTATATTTAGCTTCATGCGCTCTGGACCAGGAGTTGGATAGTCTCGAACTCTTCAGCAAGGAGTGACGGCTGCGGCCTGCTCCGAGCTTTTGAAGTTGCAACTAGGAGTGACCGGAGGATATACGTATCCTAAGGCTTTCTAGGGCGAAGATGGCGCTACATACCATCCACAGTGGTAATGCACCCACCATCTGATTAAGGCTAGGTGCAGATGTAAATCTTATCACGTCATATCATCAACTTATATATAACAAAAATCTTTTTTTCAGAGCTATTATGTACAAATCCAACGAAAGATTACTTTGTAGAGTAATTCCAACACACATGACCTAAATAAATTTCCGCCCATGACGCGCCACCAATCTGTACTGTAAAAATTTGTCTTGCTCGGACTAAGTACAAGACGATTTATGCGCACATATTTAAAAATAAAATTTTATCTCGTTTAATGAGCGCTCGTAAAATAAAATACTGGTTATATGGATAGAACAAGCGCTTATTATTGGCAAACATAAAGATTTTCCCCATTAAGTGAAGTTTCTTCATAGCATTTATATACATAAATAAATAGAAAATAAAAGGGAAATTTAGCGGACTTCCTTAAGGCACTGCCTATTTTACAGCACAAAATAAAACCACTCTCTTCATTGACTTGAGTTGGTACACATGTTTGTTTACATAATTTCCCTCGCTTCAGCTGTTCATACGTAGTAAACATAACCTATGCGAGTTTGTCAGTTGTACGTGCCTGGTTGCTATTGAAATTATTGTGTGAAGTTGATTTTAAAATTAATTTAACTGCAGATCTGGAATGCCTCGAAAGTGTGTGAATTCCGTCGATAGCTTTTGCTATATGTGTGGTGAAATAACATTTTTGTCTGAGAAACGTAAAATGACACCTATCGTTAAGACTGCCTATGAACATTATTTTGTTGTGAAAGTTGGGGACCAAGATAAATCATGGGCTCCTCATATATGTTGCAATTCTTGTTCCGTCATATTGCGAGAGTGGCTGAAAAATAAAAACCGGGCAAAGGCTTTTGCAGTACCTATGGTTTGGCGTGAGCGTACCAATCATACAGACGACTGTTATTTCTGCTAAACTCCTCCCATTAAGCATGGTTTATCTTTGAAGAAAAGAGGAACCGTTTAATGCCCTAACCTCCCATCAGCTCTTCGGCCTGTACCACACTCAGACACTTTGCCAGTCCCTTCTCCACCTCTAAACTATGACATTTTAGAGGAAGGTGATAAAGACCTCGTAGAAGGAGCAACCCCACCTTCTACATCTTATGACCCTGATTTTGAGGTAAGCGATAGGTCTAGTGATCCGTACAGAATTAGTCAAACAGAGTTGAGTGACCTTATACGAGATCTTGGCTTGTCTAAGGAAAAGCCTTAGCCTTTAGCGTCAAGACTACAACAGTGGAATCTTCTAAAACATAATGTGAAAATATTTCCGTACAGACAGCGTCAAAAAGATTTGCTTCATTTTTTTGAGAAGAAAGAAAACCTCGTAGTTTGTTCTGATGTTAATGGTTTGATGAACTGCTTGAATTTGGATCACATTGCATCTGTTTATAGACTCTTCAAAACTAAGCTTAAAAGCTGTCCTTGAAATCAGCTACCTTTTATTCCTATAGGTCATGCAGTTCACATGAAGGAAACTTATATAAATATGAAAACACTTCTCCAATCAATCATATATGAACAACACAAGTGGCAAATCTGTGGTGATCTGAAAGTCATTGCTATACTCCTAGGAATGCAATTAGGGTTCACCAGGTACTGTTGGTTTTTGTATCTGTGGGACAATCGGGATAGAAAATCTCACTAAAAAAAAGTGAACTGGCCTACACGAGACCTAAACCCTAATGAGAAAAATGTAGTTGACGAGCCTCTTGCAGATCCTAAGGATGTTCTCCTACCACCATTACATATTAAGTTGGGACTAATGAAAAACTTTGTCAAGGCCACGGACCAGAAAGGACAAGCTTTTAAGTACTTGAGAGCAAAGTTTCCCAGGTTAAGTGATACAAAAGTCAAGGAAGGCATCCTGCTTTTGACATGATTTCAACAGGAAATGAAAAAAGAGCCTGGGAAGCCTTTAAGGGAGTTGTAAATGGGTTTTTAGATAAGAAAAGAGATGATAACTTCACAGCATTGGTTAAAGAGCTTCTTCAAGCTTACCGCCAACTTGGATACAACATGTCCTTAAAAATTCATTTTCTTCATTCTCATCTTAATTTCTTTTCCCAAAACTGTGAAGCTGTGAGTGACGAACATGATGAAAGACATAGCCTTCATGGAACAGAGATATCAGGGACGTTGGAATGAGTAATACTTGCAGACTACTGCTGGCCTATGTGTAGGGATGCTCTAGAAGTGTTTTATAAAAGACAAGCTAAACGACAACGATCTTGCAATGCATCGTATTGATTTAATTGAAATTTGGTAGTACAAACTTCTTTTATTTGTCAAAACACTAAGAATAATGTTTCTTTTTATCAATTTTGTACTTAAAATATTCTAAAAGAAACATAACAAGTGAACTGGCCTACACGAGACCTACACTCTAATGAGAAAAATGTAGTTGACAAGCCTCTTGTAGATCCTAAGGATGTTCTCTTTCAGCCATTACATATTAAGTTGGGACTAATGAAAAACTTTGTCAAGGCAATGGACCAGGAAGGATAAGCTTTTAAGTACTTGAGAGCAAAGTTTCCCAGGTTAAGTGAGGCAAAGGTCAAGGAGGGCATTTTTATTGGGCCTCAAATCCGTGAAGTCGTAAATGATCCTGCTTTTGACATAATTGTAACAGGAAATGAAAAAATAGCCTGGGAAGCCTTTAAGGGAGTTGTATATGGGTTTTTAGCTAAGAAAAGAGATGATAACTTCACAGCATTGGTTAAAGAGCTTCTTCAAGCTTACCACCAACTTGGATGCAAAATGTCCTTAAAAATTCATTGTCTTCACTCTCATCAAAAGTCAGAGCTAATAAAAATGTTTCATTGTCATTTTCGTTTTTATCACCCCAAAATTAGTAGAAATTGACTAACTTAGTGTAGGAAACATTCAAAAAATATTTTTTTGTTGTGCAGTGTAATCAGTAAGATCAAACACTTTCTTAGGAAAAAGTCTTCAACCCCGTTGCAACCTTCGTCCAAACTTTTACAATCATTGATATGCCTTACTGGAATCTCACCATTAAAATATGTGTCATCTGGGGGTAAAAGGCAATTGAGTCCCCTAAAGGCTAGCAGAAGCCAACTGGAAAAATTCCAATTTATTTACATGAGAATCAGTAAGCCCCATAGATCAGCTTTTGCTGTTTTCTATCTGATTATTTATTATTTTTATATGATTATTATTGCTCCGCGCTCTCGAAATTACAACTATGAGTGACCTGTGTGATTCGATTTACATCCGCGCCTGGCCATGAAGCCTTAATCTATGAAACAGAACTTTTAAGTTGCAACTTCGATGATTCCAGAGCAGGGCTGCAAATCATCACTCCTTGCTTAAGAGTTGGAGACTTTCCAACTCCTGTCCAGAACACATGTCTAGCATGCTCACTAGACTGGATCATTCACCTAGCGTGTCATTAACGGCGAAATGATCCTGGCCACCATAATAACCATTATACTGTTATGGGGCCGCGAAACCACAACCACCACGTTACTCCCATATAGGGGCCAACCTCAATAATCAGCCAGAGAACTATTAAATGTCTAAAGACACAAATAATGAACTCTGCGAGCTTACTGATAAAGTGGAGTTTCCAGTTGTACCCCTGCTGACTTTAGGGGACTAGGCTCCGTTTTTCCCCCAGTTGAACTGTGTCTAGATTGTCGAAGTTCTATAAAGACCATATATATGTGCCCCCGGGGGGAACTAGGAATGACCTGTCGTATAGAGATATCCTTCGGTTTCCTAGGGCGTGGTTGTACGCCACATATTACCCAAGTGGTTTGATCAACCATCGAGTTATCGCCTCATGGTTAGGTAACGATGTAAATCTTATCACATAAACCTGTACAATTATATTGCACAATACTTAAAACTGCATACTCAGCGACACAACGTTGTCTAAAAACAAATTAAAATCGTATATACAAATTACAACAAAACCGTTTTCGTCTTATAATGATACATTTTCAACTCAGCGGTTAGAAGTAGTCCATACAGACGTATGTGGACCTATTTGTGTTCCATCTCAAAGTGGTTCTATATATTTTATAACGTTTATTGACGACTTTTCACGCTTTATAACTGTATATTTTCTAAAACATAAATCTGATGCATTTAATGTTATTAAAGACTTTGTTAATTTTGCTGAAAATCAAACTGGGTTTAAATTTAAAAAACTAAGAACAGATAATGGTACAGAATATCTAACACGAGACTTTAAAATTTTTGCACGCGAACGAGGTATTTAACATCAAACAACAAATAGTTATACACCACAGCAAAACGGAATCGCCGAAAGGACAAACCGTACTTTAATGGAAATGGCACGTTGTATGTTGGAAGATTCAAAAGTACCCAAAAGTTTATGGACGGAAGCCATTAATACTTCAGTTTACATTCGTAATCGTTCACCCTCCAAAGTTTTAAAAAATAACACACCATATTATATGTGGTTTGGTAGAAAACCATATGTTTCACACCTTAGAACTTTTGGATGTGATGCCATAGCTTTAAATAAAAAGCCTGGGAGAAATAAATTGTTGCCGAAAGGAAATATGTTAGTTTTTGTTGGATATTCTTCAACTACAAAAGGTTATCGATTATATGATAAAGTTCGTAAAAAGATTGTTATATCAAGAGACGTTTTATTTTTTGAAAAATCATTTAATTGCTTAAATGCGGAAAAACGAGACAATGATTGGTTTACATTGAGCAATAATAAAACAAACGCTAACAAAAATCACTCTAGCTGGACAGATGAACCTACACTTGATTCGAATATAAATCCAATAGGAGAAGAACCTGAACAAAGTGACTCAGATCAAAGCGATATTTTAGAACCTGAAAATGTTGGTGAAAAACGCAAAAGAGGGAGACCGCATGGCAAATCTAAAGAGAAAACTACAGAAAGACCTCATAAATATTATTTACGAGATAGAACGCCAGGAATATTAAATAAAATATCTGAAGGGCCTGAAGATCCAAAGAACGTGAAAGAAGCCATGAGTAGCGATAATGCTGAAGAATGGATTTTAGCAATGACTGAAGAGTTCAATAATTTAATGAAGAACAAAACCTGGAATCTTGTGGATCGTCCAGAAAACTAAAACATTATTGGCTGTAGATGGATATTTACTACAAAACGAAAATCTGATGGAAAAATCGAAAGGTATAAAGCCCGGCTTGTAGCCCCGAGTTGATTACACAGACACATATGCGCCAGTTGTTCGTCACTGTACCGTTAGACTGTTGCTAGCATTATCTGCACGTTGTGGATTATTAGTTAATCATGTCGATATAGTTTCAGCTTACCTAAATGGCGAACTAAAAGAAGAAATATATATGTACCAACCGGAAATGTTTGAAGACCACAACAATAAAGACAAAGTTTGTAAATTAAAAAAAAATCTCTTTATAGTCTCAAACAGGCAGGGAAAGACTGGAATGAAAAAATTAATGAAATTTTACTTAGTCTTGGATTTAATCGATGTCAAAGTGATAGCTGTGTGTACGTAATGAGAAGAAGAGAAGAAGTTAACATAATCGCTATATATGTTGATGACATGCTCATTGCCTGTAGCAAAAGAGAAACTATGGAAGAGATAATCCAAAATCTAAATCAACACGTTGATGCCATCGATCGAGGCCCTATTAGCTATTATTTAGGTTTGGAAATTGAAAGAAGAGATAACAGAGGAGATTTCAAAATACACCAACATCGACACATCAATGAATATTTAAGAGTGTGGAGAATGTTGGATTGTAAACCAGCATCAACCCCATTGTCATTAGGAACAGTGCTGATTAAGTGTAAAAATGAACACTGTGATGGTGAAAATGTGAAGCAATACCAATCACTAATTTGTGGCTTAATGTACCTAGCAACAATATCACGGCCAGACATTGCACATACAGTATCAGTTTTGAGTCAATTCAACTCTCATCCACACAAAACTAATTTTTGTGCCGCGAAACATGTACTTCGTTATATAAGTAAAACATCAAAAGCATATGTAACTTATAGCAAAAATGAGCAGTTGCTATGTTACACCGATTCAGATTGGGGATCGAATCAAATCGATCGAAAGTCATTTAGTGGTTTTGTTCTTTTCTTCGCAGGTGCTCCTGTTAGTTGGGAATCGAAAAAACAAAATGTCGTTGCTCTCAGCTCAATGGAGGCTGAATATAATGCCATGTGCCAAGTCGCCAAAGAGATATCTTTTCATCGAAGTTTATTGAGGAAATGGGTTTCAAATCTGAAGTAACACACACTGCTAAGTACCTGCAAAATTCGCTAACATATATTACATTATTTTCCTCCATTCCTCCATGTAATGCAATAACTTATCATAAATAATATTTTCGAAAATTTTATCTATTATCGATAGGAATATTATTGAGTGATATTTCTCTACGCTATTCACATTAGTATCTTTCGGTGTCGGAACAATATTTGGAATCCTGAGAGCGTCAGGATACACATTAGTCTGTTATATATTATTAAAGAAAAAATGGGGAATTAATATCAAAATTAATGACAATATGTGTCATAGCCAAGACTTTTATTTGTTTTAATGATGACCTTGATAAATATTAATTTCTCATTTTAAATTTTCAAAAAAATGTAAACAAATAGTCATTGAGGCAATTAATTTTTCTTCTGACTAAAAGTATTTTTCCACACTAACAGTTGTTCAAATTTAATCAAAATATTAAAACTAATAGGTGAAAATGGGTGTTTCCTCACGGCTACTCGAATCTTTTGAAAGCAACTTGAAAAGCAAAGAAAAAATTATTTCAGCTTCAAGGTTAGGGCGCATTAAAATCGACATTAAGGATGAAATTTAGCCACGCTTTCTAAAACCCGAACAAGTGTGTAGAACACGGCTTGACAATGATGCCATCAGATGGAAAGGGCAACGCCGATTATACTGAACTATTAGCCTACAATGACGGTTTACACCGAAAGGACTAACTAACAACTGTAAATTATTTATTAACTTTTTAATTTAATTTTTTGCTAAAATCTTCGATTTAGCTTAAGTAATTGTCGGTGTTGCTGTTTTTTTTTTTTTGACTATTTAAAATAAATTTTAAATTTTAATAAATCAATAACCCATTTACAAGAAATTTGTGTTAATAAAATTATTTTTTTAATAAATCGTGTATAGATTTCAATAAAAGTTATCATTACATAACTATTTTTATTGTTAAGATTTCGCAAAATTTTTTCGTTTATATTGCATGTAAAATTTTTTTTCAGTGTAATAATTTATAGAGGTCAAATATATATATATATATACATATATATATATATATATATATATATATATATATATATATATATGCATAAGCATGAGTTTGACGACCGAAAAATTTTTGAGTTTCTTTGATGCAATCTTGTAAAAAAGAAAAAAATATGCATATATATACCGATATTTTCCAATAATTCCCTATATTATCGACCCAAAACCTTTTCATATAAATAAGCAATAGATTGACAACCACTGTATACGTTAGCAATATTTCTGCTACCGGTCGCCATACCCATGTCAACGTATACTAGAATTTTTGTTGCCATATGTGTTACTAATTCTAGCGTTTTATTCTTTGCCGCCGGCGTTTGTTTCACATTGACACTGTGTTCTTTATTTGCATGAGTGCATGATGCCAATACTATTTCCCATAAAAACGACTATGAGAAAAAATCACTAAAATAACATTTCAAGAAAAGTAGTACATTTTTTACATACGGTGCAATTGATAGAAATTGCAGTAAACCGTGTGCTTTTATAAAAAAAATTCAATGAAATAATAAAACTACACGTAAATAAGTGTGATGACAATCAAAATGGTGAGGCAATTATAAGAGTTATGTATATTTATTTTTATCGCTTTTAGGGATAGGTCGTGCAAAAAGGGTTCACCATGACCATATAACTGAACCGCAAAATAGTACATAAAATTCCATATGAAAAAAATGATGATATTTGCACATTAACATCACATCAGTAGTATATGAACAAAAATTGTTATTATTAGGATGACATATACTTAAGTAGACGCTTAAGATCGGGAACAGGAACAACTGATGGCTAAGCTCCATAATAATAATAATTTATAATTAATAGCTATTAAGCTAAATTATAGCTCGTTACTTTCTTTAGCTCCTGGGACGGTAACGTTTATGGGCAGTATCATAATAGTTAGGGTTTAATTAATTAGGGTAGTATTTTAATTTTTTACTTGATCAATTATTACTTTTATTCGACCATTTTTTTCTTAGATAAGTAAGTATTAAATAAGTGTTAAATTTATTTAAAAAGACTATTATTAAGATTAATACTTGTTTATAATCAATAATATTTATATTTAAATTTTGTATTTTGCCCATAAAATAGTTCTTTTTCAGTATTACATTTTCTTAAAAAATAATATGATTGTAATCTTTATAATTTTTGTGAAAAATCTAAAGCGCAACGAAATACTAAAATATGCAAATAAATTCTTATTGGTATTTTTTATAAATATTAACCCAAAAACTTAACAGCTTCCCAAAAATCCATTAAGAATTTGTATTGTAATATAAGTCTTGTAGGTCTAAATTTAATAATATATATTATATAGAACGAATATTAGTACTGTTGGTGTTTCACTTCATACATTAATACATTCTAACATTATCTCTTTCTAACACAGCTGCCTAACACTAAAACAGCAGATTTTTTTATTTTTAAATGGCTTTTATGTATTCTCTAAAGTGTAGGTTCGGAGTGATGCCAGTCTTTAAAGAAAAAAAATGCTACCACATATGGCATATACATCCTCCTTTGCGTTTTTCGTAAAACTCTTTACCAATATTTTTTATTTTCTTTATTTTTCAAATTACATATAAATGACTTCCAAAGGAATCCCTTATGTTGAAAGATTTAAAATAAACTGTGATTTTGTTTTCAAAATGTTTGCTGTGTTTCTGGGTTTTGTTGTCTTTTACTGTGTTGATTTAATGAAAATTGACATTTTATTAGTTTGGCTTGAAATGTAATACTCTTGAATTTCCTATACAAAATTTGTGGTAAAATTCACTGATGAGTTTTATGAGCAGTATTGAAATCGCCATATGATATGCTGTCCCCCGCAATAACATATTTCAAATACTATTGTTTTTTGAATGATAAATATTTTATGAAAATACCATAAAATATTAATTATTTAAAGGAATCACAAATTAACGTAGATTTAAAAAAAAATGTGTTATTTAAATATTATTGAAACAAAACATTTGATATACATTTAAAAAAAAAACATAAAAACAAATAAAAATACATCAATATAACAATTTAGAATAATTTCTTCTGCTACAACTATTTAGCACCAATTGTTTCGTATAGAATTTAGCCCAGACCAAAGCTTTGGTAACTCATATTTAAAATTAAGTTGCACATGTAAAGCCTCGAGTAATTCTCATTTAATTGGTTAAATATTGAGCACAAATGTGTTAGGTTTTATTTAGAACTTTAACAATAAAAAAATTATAACCCTTCCATATTTTTTAGGATAATATCGTATAGTAAATGATTAATAAATATTACTTTCAATAAATTTTACTTTTTATTAACAATTTGCTATAAAATTTTTAATTGGGGTTTTTAATTCTTTTTGATTGATTCTTTTGCTAATATAATATTTGTTAAATCAAATAAAGCTAAAAAGGTGTTAATAAAAGCAGAAATACGTTACGTTGTTTGACAGCCCCTAACATTATTTTGTATACATAACTCTTTACAATGCATGTATTTCACAAGAACGCCAACTTAAAGAAGAAAACAGCACCAAAAAAATATGGCAACGCATTAAATTTGTTTCAAACAAAGAGTTATGGCATCACTGCCACATAACGGTAAAATGTATATGACCTAAAGCAATATAGTTTGTGACCAGCGTTACCACAATCAAATATTTGTTCAAAATTTTTTTGTGAAATATGTAACCAAATGAAAAAAAATTTAACCAAAGATTTTAAGTTATGTTCATTTACTGTATTTCGACAAAATTCGATTAAGTCATTTAAATTTTTTATTCCTTGTTAGAAAATCATAGCAATTTTAAATAGTTTTTAAAATTTTTTTTCATTTATCTGAAGTAATTTTTGAATCACTTAAGATATGACTAGATTGTCATTCTAAAACGTCGCACAATTTTTTTAAAGCTTTATATACAGTGATTGAGTATTTTTTAATACAAACTATATATTTCTTAGCTTTACATTGATGAAAAAAGTGTGCTATTCAACCAATTGTTTTTTATTATATAGGCCTACAAACACCGACCAAATTCAAGTTTTGAATGTAGCAGTTATTAATAAAGCTTCTAAAAATTAATTTGACATATTTTTCAGTAACAAACGTGTGACACAATTTGACTTTAACATATATAAGCTGCATCTGTATATATCGGTTCGTAATTTTGGGATACATCTCAGTTATTTATGACTTAGTTTATGATTTAGTTGATTTTTTAAAACAGAAGTTTTAGCCTATATTAAATATACCTCTCAAATATACAATTTATATATTTCGGAAAAATTTGTTCTTATATATCTATAGACTATAAGGTGTCTATATCTTAAAGTATCAAAATACTTTAAGAAATGAAAATTTGTCTTAAAGCACAAAGATAGCCGTGGTGTTGTGCTTATATCTCAGCTGTATGTGATAGCTCTGGTTTTCAAAAGCGAATGCCAGAGACTGTTTCTAATCGGTATCATAACCGGTTTAGTTTCTTCAGAAACGAGATGTAAGCATCAAGGATATATACACTTTATGGCGACGAAAATTAATGTCATAGAAGTTAAAAATGGAATGATAAACTTTTATAACCTTGTACAACTGTGGTAAAGTGTATACAAACAAGGAATGGTATTTTTTTTTTAAATTACAATTTAGTGCATAACATATATATATATATATATTCCTGAACTATTAATTTTAATCAATTGCAACAAGCATTGCAAAAGATCGATCTATATTGGCGTTACATAAATTATTACAAAATTTCATATAATAAAAACAAGTACAATAAAAAAAAAACTTTTTCTGCGCAGTTTTTTACAACCATTTTGAAAGTTTTTGCATTATATGCGACCATATTTATAACTCATACAGTATGAGATAAATTTTGAAATTTTTTTTATCGTTTAATATATATAAAAGAAAACTAATTTAAGAAAGCAGCTTAATATACTATATTACATACCGTATTGCATACAATGTTATATGAGAAAAAAATTAATATTGTCATATAGAAAATTTTATTACAAATATTTAAAGTATGTGTTATCTATATCTTAAATATTTTTACATTAATTCTTTAAAAATATTGGTTAAGATATATACAGAATTCTTACATACATAGTTATCTGTTACACAAGCATGTGTTAAGTAACCTCGAATAAAAGTATGGCAACACAAAAACCTATATTAAAACAAATAGTTATGGTAACACTCAAATATAACGGCAAAATAAATTTAAAGTGCTTGGCGTGGCTTCATTTTAGTGTCGGTGGTGTTTCGCGTTGGAAGTGTTGTGTGCGTTGCAGGTAAGCGTTGGCGATATTGTGCTTTGAAGAATTGGAACGGTTGGAAGAGGTAAGAAAAGCAAAAACCTATATTAAAATAAATATTTATGTTAACACTCTAATATAACGGCAAAATAAATTTAAAGTGCTTAGCGTGGCTTCATTTTAGTGTCGGAGGTGTTTTGCGTTGGAAGTATTGCGTGTGTTGCAGGTAAGCGTTGGAGATATTGTGCTTTGAAGAGTTGGAACGATTGGAAGAGGTAAGACAATCAAAAATTAAATGTTTATTGTTATCAACAAACTTAAATTTTGATAGATGTATGCGCTAGTGAAGTTTTCAAATAACGAATATTGGATTACGACATTTCGTAATGTGCAAAGGCAGTCGGATGGCACATATACGGTGAAATATAGAGGTGGACATTATGCTGTAAAACTGGTGCTAAAAAGCGGTAAGTGAAGAGTTTCATTAATTTTTTTAAATTTATCGGTTCAGACGCAAACGTGTTCGACCTTATACCTTAAGCTCCACGATACCAAAAAAGAACATGTATATGTTATATTCACATAACTTGGAGGGTAATTAAACATTTTCTTAATTCTTTTTTAATTTTCTTAAAAGAGAAGAAAGAAAACCTTAAAAAAATCACCGTATTTTTTCTAAACATTTTGATTTGTGTATTTTACTCATTGAATACCATTTGAAAACATTCTCTAACTAAAAATTTATTTTACTGCATTAAACAACTTTGCCATTACTGCCAATTGTTATAAAATTTTCCATGCACAATTACAACTTTTTATTGAAATTTCGTTTTTTCTTTTGCAATTTTTATTTTTGAATATTTTCAATTACGGCGATAGTGTAACAATGTATTTATGGTTTTACTACCTATTTCCGTTATTGATGGCTGGCTTGGTTATCACAGGAGTCTGTGAGAAATGCCATGAAGCTTTAAAAATATTCTTATTGGCGTTTTCGCCAATTGATTATTATGGCTAAATATATGTTTGTATTTGTGTGAAGAAGAGAAAATACGACGATGATGATAATGAAATGATTATGATACACTTGAAGAAGCTTGCAAATTAAATATTTCCCATTTAACCAAACAGGCTGATTATTTTTAAGTGCAATAGACCAATTAGAGCGAACTTTTGATTTGGAAGCACTTTATATGCTCGTGTACATGTTTTGAAAACCAACGACCAAACCCAGTCAGCCAAAGACTATCAGTTGTGATTGAGGAAGTTTTTATTTCTTGTTGTGGCAAAGTTATTGCCAAATATGAGTCAATTTTTTTCCCCTTAACCGGAATAATTTAAGAAAACCGCAAAAAAGATTTATTGTTTTTCTGTTAGCAAAACTCTTTACGAAAGTTAAAATATTTGTTTTTATTTGAATTTTATACAATTTACGCAGTTGCTTGCGTAAATATTTAATAATATTTTTTATTTTATTATGACAAAAAATATTCGACCTTGTTTCTTCTATAATAAATAAGTATTTATCTTTTTATAGGTCTTTTTTATTAAATTTTACACTTATAAGCTCAATATTTCGCTTTTCCTTCGAAAGCTTCTTCAGGAAATTAATTTTTATAAAACAAAAAATTATTAACAATTTAAAAAAAAAAAATTGAAAACAATTGACAAGAATATGAAAAATAATTTTCTTCATACGCATATACATACAAAATTAAAATTTCAAACATTTAAACATAAAAAACAAGGAAACGGAAATTTATTATCACATATATGACCAACTAATCTTGTTTTAAGTTAATTTTTTTGTCCCATTATAAACAAAAAATAAGCTTAAAACAAGATTAGCTGGTCATAAATGTGACTAAAAATATAGGGATATCCAAAGTTAGAGGAAGCATCAATATTAGATATAGAAGAAAATTATATGCGAGGCTATATGTTAGAAATTGTTAATATAATAAATTTCCGTAGGGATGTTTCAACACAGAAGACATCCTTATCTTCACATTGTAAGAAATATAATCATTATCCAAAGTTTGAGGATTGTAAGTGTTCATGTACCAAATATAAGGAGAATACATTTTAAAAGAGACATAGACAATATAGCGCAGAAATATAGGTACTTAATTAAAATGACACATAATTTGTTATAATTATTTCATAATAGAGAATTTGTTATTTAATTTCCTTGTTTTTTTGTATTTTGTATGTTTAAAAATTTTTGGAAATTTTAATTTGTATGTATGTATGAAGAAAATTATTTTTTTATGTTTTTGCAATTGTTTTCAAAATTTTAGTTAATAATTTTTGTTAATAATTAACTTCCTGAGAAACTTTCCAAGGGAAAGCGAAATATTGAGCTTATAAGTGTTAAATTTAATTAAAAATACACACAAAAAGACAAATACTTTTTAATGAAAACAAATATTTACACAATTTACACATGATAACATTTTACAACAATAAGAGAAGAGAGTATAATTAGAAGAGATATTTTTTAAATATAAGAAAACTAAATAGAAACACAAATTTGAGTGTGCCGCATAATTTATGATTCGAGTAAAATTAAATAAAAAAGAAAAAAAATTATTTTTAAACTTTAGTAAAATATGGCCTCAAATTCGATATAAATTAATTTTTATACAAAGTTAAAAATATAAAAAGTTTGAGTATAATATTAAAAACATTAAAGATTTTATTTAAAAGTACCAGTGTATCAATATTTGATTTCCCGTCGTTTTTAAACACAAATAATACTCATGAAAAAAAACAAAGAGATATAAAAAGCCTGATCATTTTCTGCAAAAAATCACATGCAAATTTGCCAGCTAAGTGAGGGAATAGAGAAAAAAGTTTCAAAAAACCATGAAATTATAAAAATCTTCTAAATAAAAGTTTTTACTCAAAAAAATTCCCAAAATTAAATAATTTAAAAAAAAAAATATACTAATATTTTAAAATTTTAGATTTATGCAATAACAACTCTATTAAATGACTACTATAGAAATAGCTTCAATATATGGATTCACAAGGATAAACAGATATATTTAATTTAACTAGAACTTATTACGTCATGCTTTAACTGCCCACATGCTAAAGAGCACATCAAATTAAGCAATCCTTGCTTAAGATAAATATTTCTAAATTTTTTTTATTAAAATCCAAAAAATAAATTTCTTAGGAATGAAATCCACACCTACATATTATACAAACGCGTATAGAATTGCCCGAAAACTACTTCGAAATTTCTGTAGGTATTTAAATAGGAAAGATATACAAAATAAATTAATAAAAATAAATATTTTTCTCCATTTCTGTTCTGAAAAATTCTGAAAAAAATGTCTTGCATAATGTTTTAAATAATATATATATTATATATATCTCAAGTTTAATCGCATCAAAATGGCATGTCACTGTACATTATTTCTAAACCCTGCGTTAAATCGTTTTGTTACCTACGTTCTAAGTATTGCCAACAGATTTGGTGCATACATATTCGTATGTATGTTTGTACGTATATTTATTTATTGATATGTGAAAGTGGCTTAGAAGAAAGTTAACTATTATTTCGGTTGTATTTGTGAATGGTTTACAGTTTTTTTAATTACAAGAATCTTTTTTGAGTAACAAGTCCTGAAGTTTTGAAATTTCGCTTGGCCCTACATAACGATTGAATTTATTTTTGTGTACATAAACCTTAAAACATGTATGTACATAAATATGAATTTTTTCTCTTGAACACTTAGCTGTTATCTTATTAATCTTGACAGAAAGCTCGACTTTACTTAAAAATTAATCCTGCAAAGAAAGGTGCCTTCTAAATGTAATGATTTATTTATTTTGTTATTATAATTTATTTAGTAGTATTTAGAATACTTTTATATACAAATACTTTAATATATTATAGCAATGTAACTAATCAAAACAAATAATGATCATTTAATGATTTTTATTTTTTGTCAAGTGGTAAAAAGCACAGTTTTTTCAAATTCGTGTATTAACCAGTATTGGCAGAAGTTAATAAACAAAACCAGCTGATTGTTAAATCTTTTCTTTAGGTATTGCTCAATAGCAGTTTGTAATTTCTTTTGGTTACTATATATGATTCTGTTAATGGTTGCTTTTTTTTCTCGTTTCTAAATTTTGTTGTGTTACAAATTTCATATCTAGTACCACACTGATGACATGGAAGACATCCTATATGCTACTTGAGCATGAAAACCGACCTTCTTTAAACATTTTTTACAATCTCACCATGATTAAAGTTATTAAGTTTTACCTGAACGCTTTCAACCGCTTTTGAAAGCGTTTCTACGGTATTTCATTACACAGACTTCAGGATATACTCTTCTCATAGTTTTGAAAGGCGGACGAGATGTGGTTTGGATGAAAAAACTCGAATTGTTAGTTTTGTCAGCAATTTCTTTTAATATGTATTCTTACTTCTAACAGTAACCAATTATTTTCTTTTAAAAAAGTATACTTTTGCTCTAACCAGGACTTATTGTTTCCTTCATAAAATCGTGATCTAAAACTTCTTTAGAGTAATTAAAAAGAATGTAGCGACACGTTAAACAACAAAAAGTCTTACGCTTTAAGCAGCGACTTAGAAAAATTGCATCTTAAACATAATGTAAAAGTTTGTACGCAAACTTTTTCTGACTGAATTAAATTGGGAATAAAGCACAATGAATAGCAATATAGTTGAGTACAATTAAATTCATTTTAAAAAATCTTAATATTGTTTGCTTATATGTAATTTAAATTTGATTTTCGATTTTATATATTTCCCAAACAGATAAATATTATTCATATATATTATTTACATATATTATTAATAATATATAATAATTATAGTTGTTTGACCTTTTTAATATTTTATTAGTAATTTATTAACTAAGCACTAGGGCTTTTTTATAATAAATTCAGTAAATCTTTATTTTTTATATTATTTATTTTCTTGATATTTCACTTAGCCTTTGGTTGGCATATTAAAATATTAAAGAAGAACAAAAAGTGCATAAACAATTTTTCAAATTAATTAAAAAATAAAAAAATTTTTTGAACAAATTTAAAATAATCACACAATTTTTTAAAAAACAAAACAATAAAAACTACAAATTGAAAAAATATTGTAACTATACACACATACAATATTTAATACTAACATTTTTTTTTTTGATTGTTGATCATTTTGAATTTGTTTGTCAGCAAATTTTTTTCATTTTTTGATAAATTTGAAAAATTGGTTATACACTTTTTGTTTTTTCTCAAGATGCCAACCGATGGTTTGGCGAAATATCAAGAAATATAAAAATAGAGGTTAACTGAATTTAAAAAAAGACCTAGTGCTTTATTAATATATTACTAATAATATTTATTTATTTATATTTATATAACATTTAAATCTATGCCAAAAATATCTTTAATGAAGTTGAACTTAAGACAATATTCATAAGGTTGTCTCTAGTTTGAGTTAAGCTAATAAAACGCGTTCAAATGGTAAAAAAAATATATATATTCGTCTATGCAACCCATTTCAGATAACAAAGAACGTCTGCTTGCATCAAAAAACAAATTTGAAAATTCATATATCACATCTAATGCAGCTTCGTCTAAACAAATTAAATTTTCTAAAAATAAACAAATAAATCAGCCTAAAGCAGCTGATTTTGCTTTGAGTTCGTCGTCTACTACATCTAACTTCCTATCAGCTGTCACTAATTTGTCCTCTGATACAACTGTTTCTGCGTTGATTTCGTCATCTAGCTTATCTGATGTTCCTTTAGATGCTACTATCCTGCAATATTATGGTTCTACTGCTACCAATTTGTCGACTGAGAAAGGTTTTGTTTCTCCTGCTGAACACTCTCCATCTCTTTTAAATACTTCTTCATCCAACACAAATCATCCAACGTCGTCGAAACAGAGTAAACATATAAGAAGCAAGACTAAAGTTGCTGATTATGCTTTGAGTTCGTCGTCTACTACATCTAACTTCCTGTCAGCTGATATAATCCAACCACATACCTCCACTGTCGCTAATTTGTTCTCCGATACAACTGTTGTATCTTCTGCTGAACAGCCTCCATCTTTTTTAAATACTTCGTCATCCAATACATATGATCCAACGTCGTCGAAACAGATTAAACGTATAAGAAGCAAGCAATTAAATCCGTCTAAAGTTGCTGATTTTGCTTTAAGTTCGTCGTCTACTACATCTAACTTCCTGTCAGCTGATATAATCCAACCACATAGCTCCACTGTCGCTAATTTGTTCTCCGATACAACTGTTATATCTCCTGCTGAACAGCCTCCATCTTTTTTAAATACTTCATCATCCAATACATATGATCCAACGTTGCCGAAACAGATTAAATATGTAAGAAGCAAGCACTTAAATCCGTCTAAAGTTGCTGATTTTGCTTTGAGTTCGTCGTCTACTACATCAAACCTCCTGTCAGCTGATATAATCCAACCACATAGCTCCACTGTCGCTGATTTGTTCTCCGATGCAACTGTTGTATCTCCTGCTGAACAGCCTCCATCTTTTTTAAATACTTCATCATCCAATACATATGATCCAACGTTGCCGAAACAGATTAAATGTGTAAGAAGCAAGCACTTAAATCCGTCTAAAGTTGCTGATTTTGCTTTGAGTTCGTCGTCTACTACATCTAACTTCCTGTCAGCTGATATAATCCAACCACATACCTCCACTGTCGCTAGTTTGTTCTCCGATACAACTGTTGTATCTTCTGCTGAACAGCCTCCATCTTTTTTAAATACTTCATCATCCAATACATATGATCCAACGTCGTCGAAACAGATTAAACGTATAAGAAGCAAGCAATTAAATCCGCCTAAAGTTACTGATTTTGCTTTGAGTTCGTCGCCTACTACCTCTAACTTCCTGTCAGCTGATATAATCCAACCACATAGCTCCACTGTCGCTGATTTGTTCTCCGATACAACTGTTGTATCTCCTGCTGAACAGCCTCCATCTTTTTTAAATACTTCATCATCCAATACATATGATCCAACGTTGCCGAAACAGATTAAATATGTAAGAAGCGAGCACTTAAATCCGTCTAAAGTTGCTGATTTTGCTTTGAGTTCGTCGTCTACTACATCAAACCTCCTGTCAGCTGATGTAATTCAACCACATACCTCCACTGTCGCTAATATGTCCTACGATGCAACTGTTGTATCTCCTGCTGAACAGCCTCCATCTTTTTTAAATACTTCATCATCCAATACATATGATCCAACGTCGTCGAAACAGATTAAACGTATAAGAAGCAAGCAATTAAATCCGCCTAAAGTTACTGATTTTGCTTTGAGTTCGTCGCCTACTACCTCTAACTTCCTGTCAGCTGATATAATCCAACCACATAGCTCCACTGTCGCTGATTTGTTCTCCGATACAACTGTTGTATCTCCTGCTGAACAGCCTCCATCTTTTTTAAATACTTCATCATCCAATACATATGATCCAACGTTGCCGAAACAGATTAAATATGTAAGAAGCGAGCACTTAAATCCGTCTAAAGTTGCTGATTTTGCTTTGAGTTCGTCGTCTACTACATCTAACTTCCTGTCAGCTGATATAATCCAACCACATACCTCCACTGTTGCTAGTTTGTTCTCCGATACAACTGTTGTATCTTCTGCTGAACAGCCTCCATCTTTTTTAAATACTTCATCATCCAATACATATGATCCAACGTCGTCGAAACAGATTAAACGTATAAGAAGCAAGCAATTAAATCCGCCTAAAGTTACTGATTTTGCTTTGAGTTCGTCGCCTACTACCTCTAACTTCCTGTCAGCTGATATAATCCAACCACATAGCTCCACTGTCGCTGATTTGTTCTCCGATACAATTGTTGTATCTCCTGCTGAACAGCCTCCATCTTTTTTAAATACTTCATCATCCAATACATATGATCCAACGTTGCCGAAACAGATTAAATATGTAAGAAGCGAGCACTTAAATCCGTCTAAAGTTGCTGATTTTGCTTTGAGTTCGTCGTCTACTACATCAAACCTCCTGTCAGCTGATGTAATTCAACCATATACCTCCTCTGGCGCTAATTTGTCCTCCGATGCAACTGTTGTATCTCCTGCTGAACAGCCTCCATCTTTTTTAAATACTTCATCATCCAATACATATGATCCAACGTTGCCGAAACAGATTAAATGTGTAAGAAGCAAGCACTTAAATCCGTCTAAAGTTGCTGATTTTGCTTTGAGTTCGTCGTCTACTACATCTAACTTCCTGTTAGCTGATATAATCCAACCACATACCTCCACTGTCGCTAGTTTGTTCTCCGATACAACTGTTGTATCTTCTGCTGAACAGCCTCCATCTTTTTTAAATACTTCGTCATCCAATACATATGATCCAACGTCGTCGAAGCAGATTAAACGTATAAGAAGCAAGCAATTAAATCCGTCTAAAGTTGCTGATTTTGCTTTGAGTTCGTCGTCTACTACATCTAACTTCATGTCAGCTGATATAATTCAACCACATACCTCCACTGTCGCTAATTTGTCCTCCGATGCAACTGTTGTATCTCCTGCTGAACAGCCTCCATCTTTTTTAAATACTTCATCATCCAATACATATGATCCAACGTTGCCGAAACAGATTAAATATGTAAGAAGCAAGCACTTAAATCCGTCTAAAGTTGCTGATTTTGCTTTGAGTTCGTCATCTGCTACATCTAACTTCCTGTTAGCTGATATAATCCAACCACATACCTCCACTGTCGCTAGTTTGTTCTCCGATACAACTGTTGTATCTTCTGCTGAACAGCCTCCATCTTTTTTAAATACTTCGTCATCCAATACATATGATCCAACGTCGTCGAAACAGATTAAACGTATAAGAAGCAAGCAATTAAATCCGTCTAAAGTTGCTGATTTTGCTTTGAGTTCGTCGTCTACTACATCTAACTTCCTGTCAGCTGATATAATCCAACCACATACTTCCACTGTCGCTAATTTGTTCTCCGATACAACTGTTGTATCTCCTGCTGAACAGCCTCCATATTTTTTAAATACTTTGTCACACAACACATGTGATGCAGCTTTCTCTAAGCAGATTAAGTATACAAGAAGCCAGGAATTAAATCCGCATAAAGCAGATGATTTTGCTGTGATTTCTTCATCTGCCACATTTAACTCCCTGTCAGCTGATGCAATCCAAAAACATCTCTCAATTGTTACCAATTCTTCCTCCGATACAACTGTTCTACCTCTTGCTAAAAAGCCTCTTTCAGCTGCTTTGCCTAACATAAAATCTTACAATATATCTACGGTGAATAATAGTTTAAGTCAGCAACATTATTTTTTGGCCCAAGATCCTGAATATCCATTTCTAGAAAGTTCTATTAACAGCACTAAAAATACCGACTTTTCTGTGTTAAGTAACAACACAACTTCAGATTATGTTCCAAGCACAGTAAACTTGACAAGTGAGTTAGACACTACAAATGCATCTGTACAACAGAATACAAGTGTTGAAATTATACAGCAACCTTTAAACATTTCAGCTATCATAGTACCGCATAGAAATCGTCAGTCTAAAAGACACTTTTGTATTTTTTGCAAAACGTTGCAAAGCCAATTACCCAGACATTTTTATCGCAAACACAACCTGGAAATTAAAGTCAAAGAAGCTTTAAGTTTGCCACCTAAATCAACGGAACGCTTAAAAATTATAGAGGAGTTAAGAACACAAGGTGACTTTTTACATAACACTTCTATGGATCATAATAGTGGCATTCTAATTGTAAGTAGACGTCAACAAACTAAAAGTAAAAAGGAAGCAGGAGAATATGTTTGCTGCAAACATTGCAAAGCGTTTTTTTCAAAAAAATCGCTATACATTCACTTGAAAAGATGTGGGAAGAGGTCGAGGTATAATAAATGTAGAGATAATGTGAAATGCAGTACTAGATTAACCCAATATATTTACCCAGCAGCAAATGCTACTCTGAGAACTAAAATTTTTCCTGTTTTGAGAAATGATAAAATAACTAACGCTATCCGTTATGATGAATTAATTATTAAATACGGGAACAAGCTTTCAGAAAAATACACCTTAAGCCATCAGCACGATATGATACGGGCACATTTGAGACTGTTAGGCCGATATTTGATCGAGGTACGCAAACTTAATAATAATGTCAAACAGCTAAAGGAGATTTTCAAACCCACTTTATTCGACACTTGTATGACAGCTCTCCGAAAAGTTGCAAATTGGGATGATAATTTGATGTGGTTTAGGACTCCCGCTGTTGCCCAAAGTTTAACAAGTTTAATAAAAAAATGTGGGTCTAAACAAAGGACAGAATTTATTAAGAATAATTCAGAAGTGTTGAAGAAAGATCTTGAAAATTTTTTGTTGCTCTGGGAGGAAGAGGTTCCTGTATCAATAAATAAGAAAGCTTTAGACGACCAGCATAACCAAAAACGAGAAAAAAAAATTTTATTGCCCTTAAAATCAGATATTAAAAAACTTTATACTTTTTTGAAAAACAAAATGTTCGATGCGATTAATGTGCTACAAAACGAATTTCATATAAACTATTACAATGATTTAATTAAGTCAACATTGATATTCCTGCAAATATTTAATAGAAGGCGTGCAGGCGAGATAGAGCGTTTAACAATTAAAAGTTATCTAAATAAGGAGGTGATAACAGATAATGTAGAAAACGAAGTTTTGGAAAGCATGTCAAAGGACTCGGTTTCATTTGCCAAACAATTTGTACGTTTGACTTTGCGCGGTAAGCTGGGAAGAACTGTAAGTGTTCTTTTGAGTCCTATATGCACAAAAGCAATAGATTTGATGCTTAAATACAGGTCCCAAGCCGGAATAATAGATACGGAATATATTTTTGCTAAAAAAATAACGTCTAAATTTGCTAAACCGTATTATAGAGCTTGCCCTTTGCTAAAACAATTTGCTACAGAATGTGAAGCAGACATCCCGGAAAGCTTGAGAGGAACAACGCTGAGGAAGCATATTGCGACTTATATTTCATTATTAAATATAGAGGAAGCGACAGTGGACAAACTTGCAAATTTTATGGGACACCACAAGGACATTCATAAAAGCATTTATAGAGTTCCAATCCCTGTGGCAGAAGTAACATGTGTATCCAAACTACTATTATCGGCAGTGGGAGGCGAAGATGATGAAGAAGAAGAAGAAGAAGAGGAGGAGGAAGAAGATGTGGAGAACGAAGAGATTATTAATGAAAAACAAATAGACACAAGTTCAACATCCAAAAAAAAACGAAGCAGTAAGTATAATATTTTTCTCACATATTATAAATATTTCACATTTATTATGATTTTGGTTTGATGATTTTTGCTATACCGTTGGCTGGTGGCTGACTGACTGATTTATTGTCACCTAGTCCCAGAACCTACAACTAGATACTTGAAATTCGGTATATAGGTTTTTTTACAATATATCTATAGAGCCGCATGTCAAATCGTATAATGTTTATGACCGTTAAAACACTTTTTATGTTACTCTAGTTTTTCGTGCACGATGTTGCTCAGATATTGAAAGAAAATAAAAACTTTTTTCTTCTCGCTCATATTTAGTTTCGTAGTCGTTTTTTTTTACTTAAAAAAATTTTAAATTTGTAAAAAAAAAATATGTAAAAGTACCATTTAAATAAGGAAAAATCACTATTTTCTCTCTTGTGATCTCTTATTCCGCTCAAGATCATTTATGTCTAGCTTCATAGTCATTACTTCATAAATTAGAAAACTCAAAACGTAAGGAAAAAGTGTAATTTTTGGGTTGGCCGGTGATGAATCAGCCAGTCAGTAACGGTACTCTTTTATATGTGCAAATTAAGATATTTATAAATTACAT
Organism: Trichopoda pennipes; assembly: GCA_030448955.1. Taxonomy (NCBI): domain Eukaryota; kingdom Metazoa; phylum Arthropoda; class Insecta; order Diptera; family Tachinidae; genus Trichopoda; species Trichopoda pennipes. The sequence continues at coordinate 29,990 of JASKUP010000323.1, forward strand.
AAAATAAAAAAAATATTTGATGTACTTTTTCATACTCTTAAAACATTATTCATTAACAAAATGTTTTTGAATGTTCAATTTACCTCTAATAGCTTCTCCTTACGGGAAAACTAGACGCAACAAGTGGACTCGAGAAGAAAGAGAAGCAATTTATCGCGCTTTTGGCGACTTGAAAAAGTTGGAAAAACTACCAAACTTATCCGAGTCCTTAAAAGCTATTCAGGAGAATGATGCCTTAAAAAATAGGACTCCACAACAATTAAAATCGTGGATTGACAACCAGCGACGATACAAATAAGTAAGTACTTGTAAGTAAAGGGAAGTAAGCATAAAACCAAAACTGAGTTTATGTTATTAACCACACATTTTTAATAACTTTAATAATTACTTTTCATATTTTTGCAGGAACGTATGACATGCCTTAAAATAAGTCTTAAGTCTAATTCATTTTACTTTGTTGTAAATATTTTATTGCTTAATTTCAAAGTTATTTCTTTTAAATAATTATCTTACCCTTCACGAGCTATTTTAATTTTGTATTAAATACGAAATTAAGAAAAAATAGATAAGTTAAGTTATTCTTTTTCTTTATCTAGATTTTCAATTTGATATTATTTTTTGTAAACAAAAACTGTAAATAAAATTGTGTTTAGGTAAGGTAGAAAGACACCGTTTTCCTGGCTGTTTGTTCGGCGTGAATGGCAAACGCTTTCAATGTGAAGACATCAATGTTAAGCCGAGCTCTATCCTGTACTGGTGAGTCAGTCTTTCTGATCGCTGTATTTACATACATAGGTAGAATGCCAGCCATCTGGGATTTTATGTGGGATTAATCGTAAAATTTTCATCTGTACTGTTACTGTTAAAGTTTTTGTTTTGTAGATATTCATATTTTCAAGTATGTCTAGTCTTCGTCCTTTTTTGCTAACATGCAATAACGTCATACACTCATCTATTTCTCTTGGTATGTGTCCCTAAGTCTCAAGTTGTAGTTTAAAGTTGGAATCTTCTCTTTTTCATTTGTATGGTCGTATTGTTCTGTAAATCTTGTTTTCAATATTCATCCAGTTTGTCCTATATAATTATGTTTACAGGTACAAGTAAGTCCAGTATACTCCGCTGGAATTATATTTGTCAGTTGTGTCTGTCGATGTCCTGATCTTGTGTCTCACAGTGTTGCTGGTTGTAAATGCCATGAGTAAACCTTCTTTATGAAAAAGGTACGTTAATCTATATATTTCTGGTCCTGTGTAAGTTAAAGTATGCCGTCGTGTTGTATCAGTTGATCCTTTGTCTTCTTTATTTCTGTTTTGAGTGTTGTATTGTCTAAGAAGTTTATCGATACAGAATAACCCATTACTATAGATAGGTAGATGACATCATAACAAGACAACACCGAACAAATTCTAACAGACTTAAACACAATCCATACTAACATTACATACACGATGAAAAAGTAACAAGACAGAAATTTACTTTATCTTGACATCGCAATAACAAGACAAACTGACTCTTTTAAAGTTGACATCTATAGAAAACCAACTACGACAAACACTACCATCGACATCGCCTCGAACCAGCCTACCCAACATAAACTAACAGCATTTAGACATACGATACACAGACTTAAATAATCTCACTTATTCCAGATAATTACAACAAAAAACTCGACACAATTTACACCATCGTTAAAAACAACGGATACAAACAAACTACTATCGACAAACTTTTTAGACAGCGCAACATGTCATGTACATATCTATACTAATGAGTTATTCTGCGTCGACTAACTTCTTAGACAATACAACACTAAAAACATGAATACAGAAGACAAAGCATCAACATTAACATGTTGTATCGGTTGATTCTTTGTCTTTTTTATTCCTCTTTTATTGTTGTAATGTGTAAGATAACCCATTACTATAGATATGTAGACGACATCATAAAAAGACAACGCCGAACAAATTCTAACAGACTTAAACACAATCCATAATAACATTACATACACGATGAAAAAGGAACAAGACACAAATTTACATTATCTTGACATCACAATAACAAGAGAAACTGACTCTTTTAAAGTTGACATCTATAGAAAACCAACTACGACAGACACTACCATCCACATCACCTCGAACTACCCTACCCAACATAAACTAACAGCATTTAGACATACAATACACAGACGTAGATAATCTCACTTACTCCAGATAAACACAATTGTGCCGAGTTCTTTACTCGGCACAATTTACACCATAATTAAAAACAACGGATACAAACCAACTACTATCGACAAACTTCTTAGACAGCGCAACATATCATCTACATATCTATACTAATGAGTTATTCTGCGTCGACAAACTTCTTAGACAATACAACACTAAAAACATGAATACAGAAGACAAGGCATCAACCGATACAACACGACGGCACACTTTTACTTACACAGAACCAGAAATACATAGATTAAAGAACCTTTCTCACGAAGAAAATTTACTCATGTCATTAAAAACCAGCAACACGCTGACATACAATATCAGGACTTCGACAAACACAACTGACAAATTTAATTCCAGCGAAGTATACTGGACTTACTTGTTACTGTAAACATACTTATATAGGACAAACTGAATGAATACTGAAAACAAGATTTACAGAACATATATGACCATACAAATGGAAAAGAGAAGACTCCAACTTTGAACTACAACTTGAGACTTACGGACACATACCAAGAGAAAAAGATGAGTGTATGACGTTATTGCATCCTAGCAAAAAAGGAAGAAAACTACACATACTTGAACTCCATGACTTTAATTACTGAGGGGTATAT